>JAOTOL010000593.1:0-91844 GCA_034440575.1 Imbricaverruca yamaguchii | reverse complement strand
GGGCTGGGAGTATCCTCTGAGGTCCAGCTCAGGCCGTAACAGCCCACACTGAGCACTTACCACGCGCCCAGATTGTTAATACCGATAGCGTGGACTCCACTGACGATCAACTGGAAGAAGAAGACGAAGAAGAATACCATGAAGTTGAACGAACTGTCGCTCCTGTGAGGAAGAGAGGTCGGTGAGCGTGTCAATGCACAAATTGGCTACAGGATAACGAACACATTACCACACATTACCAGGCGACATCAGGCGAGGATCGAAGTTTTTTTTGGTAGTGGAGAGGGGACTCTGGAAGGGCGCCATTGATTGAAAACATTTCAACAGCACCGCGTTGAAATTTTCTTCATGACACTTGTGTGTCCATGGAGGACCGCCTTCAGGGAGGTGTTTCACGGAGAGGTGCATTAGAGCGTCACTGAAAGTACGACAGTTTCAGATGAGATGGGGTGACACCCTTCCGTGGATGGGATGGTACATGCCCTCTGCGCCCTGCTGGATCCGCCCCTGCCTGGAGTGGGACCAAACAAAACATCATGCACAACGATCGTTGACAAGCAAACAACAAGACGAAAATGAACAAATATCGCAACTCCCGGAAAACGAATACACTGGTAATCGCCCAAACGTCTGACGAAAGGAAGCATGGCAATGAATTGAAAAGAAGCACATTCGTAACCAAGTTGTCGCGACGGCAAATTAGCTCGACTTAGCTAACAGACAATTCACTAGGCGACCGACATGTATAGTACCAGCTGATATTCAAAACCAAATGTTCAGTTTATCATACATCCCTCACTTCCACCATCGCGGTGGAGGAGACCGACTCACCTGAACGCCTTATAAATCGGCCGGAACCAGCAGAGGTATGACGCCGGTGTGAAGAGCGCGAAGTAGAGCAGTGCCAGACCGAACATGGAGAACTGACCGAACTGGATCATCATGGCCAGCCCGCCGATAATGTTGAACAGCAGTACCATACTGTGCACTGCAATACACACGTGGCCTGTTACCGGAGGCTGGATGTGTCCTGGGCGTCTGAGTTGGTGCCGCAGGCAAGGGAACACTTCAGACTGATTATCAACCCCATACTACGAGTGTTCCTACGTTCTTGGATCCGACATATTCTATCCGGTATCAGCCGATCTGGCGCGGCCGGGTGGCTCACGGCGCGCTCATCCCCTCCAGTCCTTACGTTCGCAGAATATCCGAGGCAGCACAACTCTATACTCGCGTCCTAATACGTAGTGCTGAGCTACCCGAGTCCCAAGAGGCAGGGCACGCGTCCACACGTCTTCAGAGGTAGTGCAGGTAAACTCGCTACTGACATCCACACACGAGATGCTGGTGCACTAAGTCCCCAGATGTAGTAAAACTGCCTACTTTCTCAGAGATAGTGTAGTGCGTTTACATTCCCGGTGGCACTGCACATGCACTAACGTTCACCACGGTAATGCAGCGATACTCACACCCCCAGAGGTAATACAGATGGCGGGTAATTCGCTGGAACTCGAGCGGAATGTCCACGTTGATGTCCTGGTAGAAGCAGGGCGTCACTCGTATGAATGTGGGCAGCGGCGGCCAGTTGTTCTGTCGGGCGTTCAGCTGGCCCGTTCTCAGCGCCTCCTCGCGACGACGCAGCTCCTCGTCTTTCCGCTCCAGCTCCTCCTGCTGACGCTGATCACCCGCAGTGACGTCACATCCCCGCACCTTACACCTGGACACCTGGACACCTGGCGCGCCAGAGGTACGGGGTTCGATTCCCTGCTGTGCCCGCCCCATCCTGCCAGGGTGAGAGGCAGGCGACGCCATGTGGCCTCAGCTGCTGAGTCCATCGTAGTCGTCGCGACCAATCTTCATCTGGACACTGTCACCGCCCACACACTACACCTGGACACTGTCACCACCCACACACTACACCTGGACACTGTCACCACCCACACACTACACCTGGACACTGTCACCACCCACACACTACACCTGGACACTGTCACCACCCACACACTACACCTGGACACTGTAACTACCCACACGCTACACCTGGACACTGTCACCACCCACACACTACACCTGGACACTGTCACCACCCAAACACTACACCTGGACACTGTCACTACCCACACACTACGTCTGGACACTGTCACCACCCACACACTACACCTGGACACTGTCACCACCCACACACTACACCTGGACACTGTCACCACCCACACACTACACCTGGACACTGTCACCACCTACACACTACACCTGGACACTGTTACCACCCACATACTACACCTGGACACCGGCACCACCCACACACTACACCTGGAGACTGTCACCACCCACACACTACACCTGGACACTGTCACCACCCACACACTACACCTGGACACTGTCACCACCCACACACTACACCTGGACACTGTCACCACCTACACACTACACCTGGACACTGTCACCACCTACACACTACACCTGGACACTGTCACCACCCACACACTACACCTGGACACTGTCACCACCCACACACTACACCTGGACACTGTCACCACCCACACACTACACCTGGACACTGTCACCACCTACACACTACACCTGGACACTGTCACCACCCACACACTACACCTGGACACTGTCACCACCTACACACTACACCTGTACACTGTCACCACCTACACACTACACCTGGACACTGTCACCACCCACACACTACACCTGGACACTGTCACCACCTACACACTACACCTGGACACTGTCACCACCCACACACTACACCTGGACACTGTCACCACCTACACACTACACCTGGACACTGTCACCACCCACACACTACACCTGGACACTGTCACCACCTACACACTACACCTGGACACTGTCACCACCCACACACTACACCTGGACACTGTCACCACCTACACACTACACCTGGACACTGTCACCACCCACACACTACACCTGGACACTGTCACCACCTACACACTACACCTGGACACTGTCACCACCCACACACTACACCTGGACACTGTCACCACCTACACACTACACCTGGACACTGTCACCACCCACACACTACACCTGGACACTGTCACCTCCCACACACTACACCTGGACACTGTCACCACCTACACACTACACCTGGACACTGTCACCACCCACACTACACCTGGACACTGTCGCCACCCACACACTACACCTGGACACTGTCACCACCTACACACTACACCTGAACACTATCACCACCCACACACTACACCTGGACACTGTCACCACCCACACACTACACCTGGACACTGTCACCACCCACACACTACACCTGGACACTGTCACCACCTACACACTACACCTGGACACTGTCACCACCCACACACTACACCTGGACACTGTCACCACTTACACACTACACCTGGACATTGTCACCACCTACACACTACACCTGGACACTGTCACCACCCACACACTACACTTGGACACTGTCACCACCTACACACTACACCTGGACACTGTCACCACCCACACACTACACCTGGACACTGTCACCTCCCACACACTACACCTACACACTACACCTGGACACTGTCACCACCCACACACTACACCTGGACACTGTCACCACCCACACACTACACCTGGACACTGTCACCACCTACACACTACACCTGGACACTGTCACCACCCACACACTACACCTGGACACTGTCACCACCCACACACTACACCTGGACACTGTCACCACCTACACACTACACCTGGACACTGTCACCACCAACACACTACACCTGGACACTGTCACCACCCACACACTACACCTGGACACTGTCACCTCCCACACACTAGACCTGGACACTGTCACTACCACACACTACACCTGGACACTGTCACCACCCACACACTACACCTGGACACTTATCATCATCCCCACGCAGTACAATGGGTTTCTATCAAGACCATCTTATGTTATGGCTGTACACAAATCATGTATGGCCACTTCATTCCAACATAACTTCAACAGTTCAACCATAACGTCTGTTGAGCTTCCATCTCTGGCAGAAAAAGTGAACACATTACACACAAGGAATGAAAGCAAACGAAAGGCTTCATAACGATGTTTCGACGTTACTGGCTGTGTAGCTATGGGCAAGCGCACTATTTACAGCCGATCTAAACAGTACCACATGCGAATAGTTACGCGTTGCACACAGCACAATCTCTGTGAGCTGTGCCTAGCTGATGGCAACATGGCAGAAAAACAACTTGTCTAAAGCCAGCACAGCACTATATCTAATGTTAGCGGAGCATGCCAACATTGTAAATGATGTATCACATCCAGTGCTATTGTTAGTTAGTTATTTTGATTTTCAGGGCGCATCGACTCTAGTGGCCATGCAGGGAGATAACGATTCACACTATTTGCATTCGTAATACGCAATCAAGAGGTGAGAAGATGAAAGGTACGTACCCGTAGCGCCTGAAAGGAAAAGAAACATTCGATTAAAGGATGTTATCTATGTGAAAACATCCAACGCTAATAATCGGACTGCCGTGCTCGCGATGTACGTTAGATGGGTACGTGTGCTAAATCGTCAGACAGCAGTCAACTGCTAGGTGGTGTCCCAACAATGCTTTATGAGGATAACAGTCTATATATTTTGGATATAGCATGTTCTAGACAGGGGTCACTAACAATTGACGATTCTAATGTTGTTTTAAATTCATATTGCGAACCGAGATTTGAAGGAAAATCACACTAAGGCATCTTAAAAGAAAACTTCATGCTTACCAGATATCACTTGACTCCGTTTTCACCCTTGAAACCTACAACTATGAACTAAAGGTGTGCACTGGAGTAATATTTTTTTCAATCAATACATTTATAATTTAAAGTTAATCACTCCGTTATTTTAACGGCCCGTCACTCAGACAATATTCATACACCGGGAGCAACACTTGAGGCTGGCCTACAGACGAGCAGTGGCACTGAGAAAACATCCGAGGGCGTCCCACCCACCAGTATTGACAACGAGGAAATATCTGAGACCGTCCCACCCACCAGCAGTAACACAGATTATGTCAGGAGAGGATGGCGCCAATCGTCCTCTGTGAAATACTCGAAATGCACAAGGAAGTTCACGGAAGGGATGGGGGCTAGATTGTGAAGTGGGTAATATGGGTATAAAAGCGTGGACTCTCAGCATGGGCTGTCTTTTAAGGAAAGGACTATTTTTTATCCGCATAAGAGGCCTTGTCATAGAACACCTCCAAACGCAGTATATATCTCTCTAAGGAAAAATAAAGATGAAAATTGGCATATCATATACTGCACTTGGAACCACACAGAGTCCTGAATTATCATCGAAGCAGAGGACAGCTGATCGAGAGCTGACTTATATGACGTATCGCTACACTCGTAACAGGGATCTGTTATGACTACCCATCAACACTGAAGATGTACAAAGTAGTTGCAATCTAATGTTCATGTGGACTTGTAATTTTTGTCACATTTAGCTGGCTCTCTGCTAACAGGCTTTGCTCCTGTGCCATGCAATCGACGACTCGGCGCCACTACTGGTGCCTGCGCCGCTGGCCCTCTATGGAGGCGCGCCTGCTCGGCCGATAACGACTGGTCTCGACAGAGGGGATATAACTGTCCTCTCCCCTGTCTATTGCACAGACGCCTGCCCTGCTGCTCGTGACGAACTCCAGCCGGCGCACACGAGCTGCCCAGCTGCTGGCCGCCGCCGACTGACTGCAGCTGCCCAGGTGCTGGCCGCCGCCGACTGACTGCAGCTGCCCAGCTGCTGGCCGCCGCCGACTGACCTGCAGCTGCTCAGTGTTGACCTGCTGCTGGACGGAGGGGTGAGGGAGGGGGCTTACTGCGGGACGGCACCAGACTGACCTGCAGCTGCTCCGTGTTGACCTGCTGCTGGGCCGAGGGGGTGTACTGCGGCGGCGGCCGGGAGTCCTGAGTGGGTGACATGACGGCAGGCTGTGGGGTCGTCGCCGTCGTTGTCGTCGCCGCCGCCGCCGCTGGCTGCGCGGCCCCACGCTGACCCTCCTGGAACGGATTGTACTCCTCGAGGCCGCCGGCGCCGTTCTGCGTGGCGCTTCTCAACGATGGATCCTGCAGCCAAGGGTGGATAATATTACCACTGGGCTGCTATTCATACATGACTACGCAGTCGATGCGCCCTAAAGCCCGAATAACTAACGAACTAACATGACCATCCACACTATGTTGACATCGGAAGGCAAACCTCCTGGAGATCCCACCCTATTTTGTTGGTGACATAGAGGGAATGTGTTTTACTTTGGTTAATGTACCTATATACAAACTTTTCAGAAACTGCCAGACAAAACAATGTGAAGTAGAAATTCTCCGAAATATGTGAAAATTGCATTGTAGTCTTGTGGTTTTCGAGATTGACGAGATAAGCTTTACACACATTTTACGTCCACAATGCAAAAAATGAGAACCTATGCTAACCCATGGTTACTTCGGTATGGTTTTCCAGTTGAAAATTGTTTTGTTTTAATTCAAGAAGCAAACAAATGGTGAAAATGGAGACTTGTCTAAGCTTTGTTGTGTTATTTTTTGTAACCAGTTTTTTGTTCTGAACTTCTAAAAGTATTTTTCCTGATAAGAGGTATGTATAGGTTTAGATTTAAATACAATCTTGTCTTTAATTACATAATACCTCATTCAAACCCTCCTTGGTATTATTTTGCACACCAAGTGAAAAAAAAACACATTTGCACCATAAGTGGGTGGTCAAACACCCTTAATCTTGTTCATAAACATGGAGGTATTCAAGCATTTGATTTCTCAAAATGTGATCCATACCATATCTACCACGTTTTAATCTTTGACTGTGCAGTACTGACTTGGGGCAGCAGGCCCCATCACCCGTAACTCTCTTCTCCAGCCAAACACACATTGCTGGCATTTCATCCTTACCCTCACACATTGCTCCTTTTCATCCCCTCTTATTTGATATAACTGGAGGCCACATAAGCCAGACTTTAACAACAAGGACCATACACATATTATTGCAAAAGAGGAAATTAAGATTTGTTGTTATTAAATAATTAACTATTGGAAGGGTTCAGTGGCACATAATGCTGACCTTGCCATCCCAAGTTGCCTGGTGGAGAAATGGACTGATGGGCACTTTAAAGCCTATAATTAGTTGATTGATTCTGCTTCGAGTGTAATAATCTCCACTATGTGCTTTCAGCTTCTTTGGAAGGATATTGTACACTACTCAGTTTACTTCTGTTCTCATCCTCTGTTGAGTTTGCACCTGTAGCCCACCTGTCTACTAAGTGTGCCCTTCCTCCTGCACTTGGATGCACCCATGCAATTTCATCCTCATTCCCTGGTGCATGAGAGGCACTTTCATCCTCTGCTACGCTTGGTTTCTCCGACATAAAATATTCCAAGACAGCGGTTGCACGTTATTTTATAAACTACGTTTTTCCGCGTGCATCTACCTTTGAGCCCGTTGCTACAGGTGTGGCACGTTCGTCTACCAGCACGGCATGGCGACAATTCCAGGGCTGAGCGGACCAGGTAAGATTTCAGTGTAGGTCCGCTAGTCCAGGCTACCCTAACATGGTTTAGATGAGACATTTGTCTCATCTAAACCATGTTAGGGTAGCCTGGACTAGCACGCGGAAAAACGCAGTTATAAAACAACGTGCAACCGCTGTCTTGGAATATTTTATGTCGTAGAAACCAAGCGTAGCATCAGGCATAGGTACAATGAGCTCTTGGGAGATGCCAGACTTTGGAGAGAATACACACCTTTAGACGAACACATGCTTGACAAATATTATAACATGGAACACAGCAACACTAACACAAACTTAAAAGTAGAAATTCTAGCAACAGCCGGGGACAACGCTGATCTCAAGGTCCCCGAATCTCTACACATACGTAATCTACGGCCGCAACTAAACACGCAAACGACGTCTTGGTATATCACATAAAATTACATAAACATGAATTATACTTTATGTAGTACAGGTTATATTGGATATATGTCCATATATGTCCGTGCATGTATGTGTCGATATGAATATGGACCATCGGCTCGGGCTTCCTCAGAGGATTCTATCTTGACCTAGTTGATTTCTGGTTTGGAGTTTCTTGAAATGTCTGCACCACTGAGGATGGTTTTCTGTGATTCACGTGTATATTTGCACGTTACCGCGTTTTTTCTTCTTCAATTGTTAACCCTGCTATTTTTTACATCACTCCTGACGATGGTCCCTGGCCGAAACGTTGAGTAATATAGCATAATCCCTAATGCTACTTTTGATGTAAACTCAGCACCTCCTCATATATTGAGGGTCGTACATTTCGTCTCATGCAATGTCTAAAACCCAGGAGCAATTAAGAGCCATTCTTCATTGTATTATCCATAACTTCATCAGGCTAACCAGGTGTGAACATATCAGCATCAATTAAATAAGAGGACACAGGGTTCAACATATTTTGGGTGAAGTCTGAAGTCCCTCCATGAGATGGCTATTGTTGATTGATGTAATTCACACTTATCATGGCATTGACTAGACTTCAGCAGGAATTAAACATATTGGTTTCAATTAAGATATTTATGCTAAAATGAAAGAAATACCACCTCTACAACACCAGCACCATGGGCCACATAGTACATACATCATGCTCCTAAACTCCTTAGTTTTAAAAGTTGATAGTGAGGCACTTGAATTGACAAGTCTGAAAGCAGTTTCATGCAGCTGCAGTGCAATAGCTGAAAGCTCTCTGTATGCACCTTAGCCTGCACTTTGGTAGCTCCAGATGTCTCATGTCAGAAGTATAAGCAGTGTGACTGGGGGCCACTGACCTAGGCACAAAATGTCCCACACTGCCAGGCCCCAACTTATTGCTCAGGGTCTTATGAACTGAAGTGATGCCATGCTCCACCACAATACACCAAATTCAGTTCTCATATGTCACTTTCTATCAAAGAGTATGAAGCTGCAAAATTAGTGTTTCATATATGGTAAAACTGAGCTTCGACTAAACCTACTCATACTGACACAGTAGAAGTGTGTGGGAAAACTTACTCAGAGATGCTAACATCTCTAGAGCAATTTGTAATAAGCACCTTTTCTCTATCTTTAAATGCCTTCTTCTTCACCCTGGGCTTAAGTATTTAACTTCCATTCTATATTTGCTAAGTTCCTGGCTGCTCTTCTAACATCTCTCCCTTGTGTTCACACAAACAGCCCCCTTCACAAGATGTGCCTCTTCAATTCTTGACATTCCAGGTGCAGTCTCCTTCCCCCTGATACCTAGGTGCAAATATGCAGAATCAGTCACCCTTTTACAGACTTAATTGACACACCTCTGAATCATTTTTATTCTGGGTTCACCTGTGTCCTCTCCTCTAGGTGTACCTATGAGGTCCTTCTCCTCTAGGCTTGCCTCTACAGCCTTCTATCCCTTGAGTGCACACTGCTACCCATAGTGATTGTACCAAGGCCTGTCTACTTTATTTTAGTCCCCTTCCCATTTAACAGAGTTCCTGGTTATTTCTGCAATATTTCCCCTGGGTCTTGCTCCACTACCCACTTCAGCTCTCCTGTTCCTGGATATGCCTCTTGATCATTCCTTCCCAAGGCTTACTTCTGAAGTTGGCTCCTCTGGAGGCACCTCTGGAGCTTTTCTTTCCCAGGTTAGTTAGGTAGGGGAAGAAAGTCAACTGCTGAAAACTTAAGCACAGTCTTGGATTTCTTCCCACCTAACAGAAACAACAAAATGAAGAAGTGACTGTAAATTTGCAGATGAAGGCAAAATTTAATGCCTTGGATTTTTAGCAGTGTATTTTAGCATGAAAAAGATGGTGCTACCATTCATTTTCTCACCAAGTTATTCCTTTTAAGTCAGCAGTGAGTGATAAAGTGATGACATCATAGGCATGCTACAGAGGAAATATGCTATGATATGGACAGTATTTTGTGAGTTAACATTTACATACCTTAATGGAATAGTCCAGGCTATGATTCATCCATTTGTACCACAATGGTGTTGAACTAACCAGCACAGTAAGCAGACTGCAGCTTATAAAGCTTTGATGCTCAGAAAAGGAAATGATGAATTTCTCAGCCATGGAATTCCTTTTACAAAAATGGATACTGGCAGACCTTGGAACAATAAGAGCAAATAATCCCACTGGAAACTGTACTATGTTGTCTGACAATTATAAACTTACATGGTTGTCCTCAAAAGAAAGCTGAATAATTAGGTGAGATGCTAGAGAGCAACAAGCACACCATAAAACTAAATTTACATTGATGATTGGGGTTGCATATGGTTTATCTCAATTGTATTTACTGCCCAATCAAGAAGTGAAAAAAGTAGCATACAAATAAATAAATCCTACAAATATAACCTAACCTATTCTAGACCAACATGATGTAGCATATCACAGAAAATATATTATAGCATAATGAAATCTAACCTAACTAGAAAACCAGGATCATCCCAAACAATTTTTTTCACCTGAACATCAAATTTTGTAAACATTCCTAGCACTGCTGTTAATGTCAACAGGATATCAAAGAACTTCCAGCCTTGATTGAAGGCTATGGATGCATGTGGCAGCAAATATTTTTTGTTGGAAATGAACACAAAATCAAGCCAACAACATAGGGTTTTGCATGTAAAGGGGCATTGAATCAAGTGCATGAAGTGCTGAGCTTCCTTTCCATATCTATGATGTGCCAGTTATGGATAATTAGATTCAATTGCCTATTTGCAGCGTGAAGATTATGAGGGATATTTTTCTGACTGAAAAATAATTGTTTGCAGAGAGAATGAGTGGTTGCATCACCTTTTTTACATTAAAATACATGGTGTCAAAATATTTCCAAAAGAATCAAATACTACATTGATCTGCAATAATGCAAAAATGACTTAAAAAAGCTACAATTTCTCATAATATTAAATGCTGTATGACAAGTGTTTTATGTCATACCTGGAATATTTTAGTTCAAACTAAAATTGTCACTTACTTCAAATTCTAGTACCTTGTCATGAATGGGGGCTGTTTGTGTGCACACAGGGGAGAGATGTTGCAGAGGTGCTGCCAGGAACTTGTCAAATAAAGAATGGAAGTAGCATATGTAAATGGCAATGAACAAATTTCCCATATAAAATTGTAAAAATTGTCAAATAGAACTGCAGTATATATATACATACATATATATATATATATATGCCTATATATGTTGTTGTTGTTTATTGGTTGGTTCACTACACACTTTATGCACATTCACAGATAATGGCGCCACCCACATGTTTCGCCAGTGGGCCGCAGGATTGGGAAATGTCCTGAGTGGCACTAGAGTCGAACCAGGGACCTTTGGTGCCCATATCCCGACACCTTAACCACTCGGCCATCCCTGCCCATACATATATATCTAAATTATATATATATATATACATATATATATATATATATATATATATATATATATATATATATATATATATATATTTCAACATCTAAATGTCAACCATTGAAGATGTCCCAACAAATAAGTTCCTGGAAGACCGGTCATTATACTCACCACAAAAGGGTCAGCAAAGGGGTTGTCATCGAACCCAGACATGGTGGGCACGCGGTGTCCTAGATGCTTGGGTATTAACGATATATATTATAATGATGCAGCAACAAGAGACTGGAAGAAGGCGAGATCGGCGCAATCGTTCCAATGTTCGATGCCAAAATATGTCACCCTTGTAATGCTATCGGGTCACAGCAGTTTCTATAGACGTAGTTTACACCACGAGTTGTTACTGTCAATAGGTCGCTTGCCATATATTGACAACAACTGCGCACTCATCCCCAACACCACTCCAGTAACCGCGATGACACACCGGGACCCCGGGGCGCTCAGGGCAAGGCCCACCGAATTCAATACTCCTGGGCGCAAGGTTTCGATGTTGGGCAGGTTGGGCGTAAAGGTATCTTGGGTTTGGCGACGACTTCTTTCCTTAGTGCGCCCCTCGAGGTAAGGGCCTGGACAGGCTCGTGGATTGGCTACTGATATGATTTTGATAGATGTTTACAAACATATTTTTTGTACCCATGACTCGCGCTGACTGATTTTTTTGCCTGTAGGGTATCTATCAGTGATAATTGTGACCATTAAATGCTTTAGGTTTTTGCACGAACTTCACTCTGATATTGGTGAATTTTATCAAAGCATGCATGCCATGAAAGGATTCCGATTACGAAATTTACGTTACGAACCGATTTCTAGTGCAGTTAAAACGGTTTATAGGCTTATCTATCTAACCATTGGGCTTATGCTAGGAAAAAATTTCCTTCGAGGCACCGTTGGCTCTCAAAAAGGTCATTTCCGACTTCAGCCAATCTCAGTGACACGGTGATAGGTCTGGTGACGTCTGCCTCATCTGCTTCAGGGGAAGATACATAAATCTTGATCGGAAATTGGGGTGGGGGTGGGGTGGTTATATGTTCTGCAGGGGCGCTTTTCCTGCTCTGAGGGGCATCGTCTGAGCAAAAACTCCTTGATCGTGGTGTGGGTTGGAATGCACTCGAGCTGCATACTGAAAGGACGTTACATCTCAATCGAGAGGGAACATGGCCCAAGTTTTCCCTGCAATCGCCACTGCCATCAACCCGGAGATTTGGGGTTCAAATTAAGAAGTAATTCCTTTATTGGAAAAAGATGGCCGACTTCCTGAGATTTGTGGTTTGGGCCACGGCGACAGCAACAGGAAATTCTCTAAATGATTGGGAACAAGTTTTGTGTATGCCATTATTTCCATTCCACTCCCATATGCAGGGGTGTTGTTTAGAGTACTTTTGGAAAGGCATATGCCCCCTCAATGCCGCCCCGGTAGCTCAATTGGTTAGAGCGCTGACCTGCACTGGTCTCCCCTGTGCTGGCGACACAGGGTTCGAGTCGCTTCGCGCGCTCGCATTTAGCCCCCGGCCGGGAGTGTCAGTTGTCAGCTGGCCCGATAAGGCTGGGGACGAGCTACCGGGCGGCCGTGTCGGTGCATTGGCGGCACGTTAAACTTTCGGTCTAAATTCTGCCGTTGAACTGGAGTTGATGGATCGGGTGGTGGGGCCAGGGTTCACGCAACAAGCTCTGCTTAGCAATAGAACCCTGGTTCCTCAAGCCACCCCAGCAACAATTCGGATTAATTTTTTTTTTTTTAAATGCACAATTTTGCCCCTTCAATAGTGCATTTGCACCGCTCCCAATATATAACGTAAATTAGCATACATCAAAAACCATAAAGCTTAGGGCTGTTATCGGAGCGGGAGCGACGACGGCCCCGCAGATGGTCCCACCGATGGCTCCGCCCCCTCCGATGGCCCTCCGATGGCCCCCAGATGGCCCTGGAACTGGTGACTTCCGCCCGTTCTCTCTGGTGACCTGCTACTCAACACAGTTTCCAGGCGAAACTGATGACCGCACATGAATGTTTCATCGTCATTTTTTTTTAATCAGGGTACTTGAATGTACCAGAATCCAAATAACACATCCCGTACTATATATTTTACCATTTCCAATGCGCCTTAATATATATATATATATATATATATATATAGGGGTCCTTTTAAAGTAAAGTGACCAAAATCTGAGAAGTAGGTGAAAAGACGCTAGGTGGGGGCAAAATAGGTGGGAGGGCATTTTCAAGTGCATCACCCACTGGACCAAACCATGGCTACGCCACTGACTCCTATCAGCTTCATGCATGTACAATCAACGGTATTCTCAATAAATAATAACTGTCAATAAGAAACAATGAAAAAACAATTGCTCCAAGTCGATAGCATCCTTCTGATTTCATTAGTATGAAGCGTGTCATATTAACCCCAAGCGTCACCTGAGCTCCGGAGACAGGTACAGTCGCCGATCACAGCCTACTTCGTACTATAACG
Organism: Imbricaverruca yamaguchii; assembly: GCA_034440575.1. NCBI lineage: Eukaryota > Metazoa > Arthropoda > Thecostraca > Neoverrucidae > Imbricaverruca > Imbricaverruca yamaguchii. The sequence continues at coordinate 77,910 of JAOTOL010000593.1, read as the reverse complement.
ACACTATCTTCGCGCGTTGTGCTCCACTCAGTGAAAAGAAATTACCTCACTGAGCAGATAATATTACTGCAGTGTTGTTCAGTACTGAAAATATCGGCTCTGTTAACTCTGTGGAGTGATTCAGAGCTTCTGAGATGTCGTACTCCTCACTGAAAGGGGTGTTTAATTTAAGGGACATGATGAAGTTCACGGGTGTCACTTCTTGACACGTGCATGATCCATTGGATATTCCTAGCAAGAACAATGATCCCCGTATTGCGAAAATACTCCTTACTAAAAGTATGTGCCGTCATTTGGTAGGAAGACCCAGGCGAGCATCATGCGTCAAGTTGTCCGGAAATAATTACTGGAGGGTGCTGCAGGATTGACTTTTCTGGTACGAAGTGGCACGGCACTGAGAAGAAGCACCTTCCTCCAAGTGTCAACCATCACTGGATATTTGTGCAATCCAAATTACTGCTTCATACATACTGGAAAGACCCTCTTTTTTAATTCAGCTGCACGAAAGCTATGCCTGTACTCTCCCTATGTTTATATGCCCCTGTCCGACCCGTACGCAAGCAGCCAACCCCTCGCCTCCCCGTGCTAGAGGCAAACTCACGCTTTTCCATGTTCATAAAATGACACATTATTACACGGACCCAACATTTCTAGTCATTGACGGGTTATCACTCACGCCGTAGAAATGGCGATATCTCTTGCTGGCCAGTTCTATACAGAAAGTATTTTATTCAGCAGCCGGCAACTAAAATCGTCATGTGAAGATCACCGCTCGAGCATTAGCACGGAGGAGGAAAAATAATGTTCGCTGTTGAGAAATACACAATGTTATAATACAATAGTTGCACAACCCGTTCGAAAGTGACACATGCTTAAGGGCAGATCAAACAGTGAGCGTGCCCACTCGTCAGACGAGCGGATCAGATCCACCTGTCGAGTACGCCGCGGGCGAAAATGGCATTCGTCGCGACGAATGCCCGCCGGGAGGGCTCGTGGTGGAACCTCCGGGCGAATTCCGCCAAAAAGTTAACGCCATTAGGCGACCATATACAGATGTCGTCTGATACAGAAACTGGCGAACGTCTGGAAGATTTTTGATTTTCTGGAAGTTGGTCAGTTTTACAGGTGTGTACATTCCCCACCAAAAATACCGGGTGGGGTTCAGACCCCAGGGATCTCAGTGGTAGCGGCGCCCATGCTCTTTACGATGCAGAGACCACGGTGAAAAAGAGTACACCTGGCCATGACAATGGCATACCACTGACCTTTAGTTATCTTTCATTTAGGAAAGGGTACTCTCGTACAGAAGTTCGGAAAGAAATCCTTACGGCCAAAAAACTGAATCTCTCCGACATCTTAACCCACGCGGTCTCTCCTGTCAGATCCTCACAGCCCGTCTCGGGAGGGGGGGGGGGAAGCGGATAGTAACCCCTCTAAAATCCAAATTAAGCGTCGCACGAACACGAAAGAGGTGTCATTGGAAAGTGTTCGACGAGTAGGGTCCGGATCCACCCCAAAATAAGTTTTCCCAAAAGTGACGTCACTAGGTGGGCTATATTTTCACGACTTTTCACAATTTACATGCTTTTGGCTCTGGGAACTTCATTTTGAGGGATATTTGATATAAAAAAAATATTTGGAATCAGAATAGGACAGCGAAATCGACCAGGGCCATGCATTTTTTACCCCACCCCAATTTATTTTGTTGACATTTCCCATTTTTTTGTTTTAAAATTTTCTTGAACTTTCCTTTTCCAATGGGTAGGGCAGATCGATCGACAAACGTTGTTGGAAGTCAACTTGCTGTAATAAAAATGCTTACTTTAGCCAGAATCTTCGATTTGAATTCTAATAGGCATATATGCCAAATTTATAAGTAGTCAAAAACGGAGAAAATATGAGAGAATCAAAAAATTATCTCGTGTGTTTTGTTGCATCCCTAAGGAAAGGCAAACGCTGAAAGTTTCATTAAAATAGCTGTATCCGTTAAAGCGTGACGACTGGTTGAACTATTTTGGAGGTGACCTCACTTGACCTTGACTAACTCGTTGACCCAAGAAGACTTGACTTCGAAATTTCGAAACATCGTGCTAAATTGATGTGGGAACAGATATGCCAAATTTTGGCGCGTTGCCGCGCGCCCTTCGTTCACTATCCGCGAAAAAAAAACCTGAAGGGTCGGTTGAAGACCCCGTGACGGTGCGGATTAATCTGCTACGCTCCTGAACGTTTGAAACGTTTAAGCATCTGAAAGCTATGACACAACACTCCGCATCAATCGGATGCCAAACGTCACATACACTTTGCACAGGGGACGGATCAGCGTCGTCTGACAGATTGCTGGGCGGTGAGCCGACCACTCAGGGTCATCAGCGTCGTCTGACAGATAGATGGGCGGTGAGCCGACCACTCAGGGTCATCAGCGTCGTCTGACAGATAGATGGGCGGTGAGCCGACCACTCAGGGTACATCAGCAGCATCTGACAGACAGCTGAGCGGTGAACTAACGGATCAGACTCATCAGCAGTACCTGACAGACAGCTAAGCGGTGAGCCGACCACTCAGGGTACATCAGCAGTATCTGACAGACAGCTGAGCGGTGAGGCGACCACTCAGGGTACATCAGCAGTATCTGACAGACAGCTAAGCGGTGAGCCGACCACTCAGGGTACATCAGCAGTATCTGACAGACAGCTGAAAGGTGTGCCGACCACTCAGGGTACATCAGCAGTATCTGACAGACAGCTGAGCGGTAAGCCGGCCACTCAGGTTCATCAGTGGGAGGCACAAAGCTAGCCTTTCACCATTTACGATTTGCAATATTTGAAATTATTTAAAAGGCGCACGCTATAAGGTCACAAGCCAGTCGTGAAAGTTGACATTATCTGCAAAAAGATCCATCCCGTTATCAGCGTTGTTCGCGTTCAGCCCACTCCTGACTCTAATTCGGTCGCTGCCGACCTGCCTGCTCCCACTGGCTTTACTGTCGCTTCACTGCCTCTCTTCACTGTCGTCCAGTCCGATGTCGGCGGCCTAGGCTTAGTCGGTCTCCTCAACTGTGGGGCCGTGCGACTGCCCGCCACCGCCCTGCGCCATCTTAGTCATGATGGGTCGGCACTTGTCTTGCAGCTCCTGGTAGTGGTGGTCGTACTCCTCCTTCTCAGCCAGAGTGTTGTCGTCCAGCCACTTGATGGTGGCCCCCACGGCTTCCTTCACCACCTGTTTGTCCTCGTCAGACACTTTGGCACCTGCCTCCTCCACCGCCTGGCGAGCCGAGAACGCGTAGCTCTCCAGCCGGTTGCGTGCCACGACTCGCTCGCGCTGTTGGTCATCCTCGGCACGGTACTTCTCGGCCTCGGCCAGCATCCGCTCGATCTCGGCCTTGCTGAGTCGACCCTTGTCGTTGGTGATGGTGATCTTGTTGGTGCGGCCGGTCGACTTGTCCTCGGCGGACACGTTCAGGATGCCGTTGGAGTCCACGTCGAAGGTGACCTCGATCTGCGGCACGCCACGCGGCGCGGGTGGGATCCCCGTCAGTTCAAACCGGCCCAGCAGGTTGTTGTCCTTGGTCATGGCGCGCTCGCCCTCGTACACCTGGATGCTGACGGCGGGCTGATTGTCCGTGTAGGTGGTGAACGTCTGCTGCTGCTTGGCCGGGATGCGGCTGTTGCGCTCGATCAGCTTGGTCATGACCCCGCCGGCCGTCTCGATGCCGAGCGACAGCGGGGCCACGTCCACGAGCAGCACGTCCTGGATCACCGAGCTGTTGTCGCCCGACAGAATCGCCGCCTGCACGGCCGCGCCGTACGCCACAGCCTCGTCCGGGTTTATGCTCAGGTTGAGCTGCTTCCCGTTGAAGAAGTCTTGTAGGAGCTTCTGGATCTTTGGGATGCGCGTCGAACCGCCGACCATGACGATCTCGTGCACCGAACCCTTGTCTATGTTGGCATCGCGCAGTGCCTTCTCCACCGGCTCAAGTGTGCCACGGAACAGCTCGGCGTTCAGCTCCTCGAAGCGCGCACGCGACACTTTTGTGTAGAAGTCGACGCCGTCGAAGAGCGCGTCGATCTCGATGTTGGCCTCGGTGCTGCTGGAGAGGGTGCGCTTGGCCCGTTCGCAAGCAGTGCGGAGGCGGCGGATGGCGCGTGCATTGCCTGACATGTCCTTCTTGTGTTTGCGGCGGAACTCCTCCAGGAGGTGTTGGACGAGCTTGTTGTCGAAGTCCTCGCCTCCCAGGTGCGTGTCGCCAGCCGTGGAACGCACCTCGAACATGGCGCCGTCGGCTATAGTCAGGATCGACACGTCAAAAGTGCCGCCGCCCAGATCGTAGATGAGCACGTTCTTCTCACCCGAGAGCTTCTTGTCGAGTCCGTACGCGAGAGCGGCCGCGGTCGGCTCGTTGATGATCCTGATGACGTTCAGGCCCGCGATCATGCCGGCGTCCTTGGTGGCCTGCCGCTGTGAGTCGTTGAAGTAGGCCGGCACCGTGATGACGGCGTCGCTGACCTTCTTGCCCAGGTAAGCTTCGGCCGTCTCCTTCATCTTGGTCAGCACCATCGAGCTGATCTCCTCGGGTGTGAATTTCTTCACCTCGCCCTTGTACTCGACCTGGACACGGGGTTTGCCGCCGTCAGTGCAGACGATGAACGGCCAGTGCTTGATGTCCTGCTGGACGACCGGGTCGTCGAAGCGGCGGCCGATCAGCCGCTTGGCGTCGAACACCGAGTTGGTGGGGTTCATCGCCACCTGGCCCTTGGCAGCGTCTCCGATGAGCCTCTCTGTGTCCGTGAACGCGACGTACGAGGGCGTGGTGCGGTTGCCCTGGTCGTTGGCGATGATCTCCACCTTGCCGTGCTGGAACACGGCCACGCACGAGTAGGTCGTGCCCAGGTCGATTCCGATTGCCGTCGACTTCGTCATTCTGCCTGGCTGCTTACGCCGGGTCACGGGAGGTCACAGAAGGTCACACGTCACGCGGACGGGGTCACGACGCATCCACCCGGGCGGCCGCCGACAACTGACGCCCTCACACCAACCGACGACGGCTTGGGTAGTCTGGTGGTCACCACCTGCCACAGCACCCCGCCAACGTTCCAGCAGGTTCCCTGGTGACGCCGCCAGCCGGCACCGCCACTGCCGATTGGCCGACGTGGTGACGTAGCAGGTCGGCCGTCGGCGCGCCCCGGGCTATTTCTGGCCGCCGGAATAACACGCTCTAGCTTTACCGTCCGCCTGCCAAGACAAGCCGGCCGGTTTCGGTTGTGCTTCAGCCATTCGATCGGATGAACTAGTCATGACTCCCGTCCAGAGGTTTCGAGCTGGTCATGATGCGATGCACTGTGTCTTCAGTCCAGCCAAAATCTGGCCGGAGCAAATACCGTGCAATGCTCATTTAAAAATCGATCGGAAGCAATGGAACCATGCGACAGAGTAAGAGCATGACACACCTCCATATAGGTCCGAACTAGTCTAACCGACAACGTCGGCGGCATGTACATCATGAAAATAAATCCGATTGATTCCATTGCTGACCAGCTTTTATTCAACTAGTCCTTGAGTTCATTTTGGTTACTTAGATGGACAACAATTAATAGCAGTATTGATGCTATTAGATGACAAAATATGCCATTAAACGTAGTTCGATTAAAACATAATACGTTAATCACATGAGTTTGCATGATGGCACTTGTCCCATTCTTGGCCTACATTTGACCTGGCAACATGATTTCATCTCATGTTTTTGCATTTTTGCATTGTTAGGGATCATCCGCATATACTTCCATGTTTATTTTGTATTGTGTCCAGGCCTTAATGGAAGGGACATCTGTTCTTTGACACAATGTTTGCTAGTGAATAGTGAAAAGGTGCACCAAATTTCAGGACGATATTTTGAGCGGATTGTGGGCTATCTCTGCAGAAAGTTCAGAAGGACAGATGAACTTGATTACTGTACTGCGAGGATTCAGGAAAGTAGGAGAATAATTCGTTTTTCTTCCAACTTTTTGACGTAAGAGACAGTAGCTTTCGAGGGCCATGCTACGATTCCCTTCGTCGGCCTGCCAGTGTTGTCAGGTCGAACGATATCGATTCCTCGTTATGCTTGTCAGCGTCAAAACGTTATGTGAGCGATATAAGAACAAGAGAGGATAAATAAGCCAGCGATCAGAGACATGGATGCCAACTATTCTGCGCTTTCAAAGTACGCGTTAGAAACAAAGCACACGGTCTCAAAACACACGGGGGGAGAAGTAAAAAGTACTGGCCGACTGGCGAAGGATGAAGTTTAAAGGAGGGTATTCTCATAGAGGGATGCATGCAGGAGAATACAAGTTGCTGTGTTCCTCCCATTGCATGTATGCAAGATTTTACAGTAGCTGGCGAGCCAATAATATCTGACATAAATCAGATTTCCAAAATAATGATACATGTTAACAAAGCTTAGTCGTGATTGTTCTGCCTTAATGCTTACATTTTGGATTGGATTTGTTTTCCACGGTGTATATTTTTGATTATTTATTTCGGTCCGATAGCGGTCCGATATTTCGGTCGGCTAACGGAGGTGATCGTGTGGTTCACAAAAGCTCACATTCCAAACTAGAAGTCGCGAATTGCTTTTTCTCCGATTACATCGTGTCCCAGTCATACAACACGTTTTGAGCATTATGTGGAAATCGTGTGTTTTTGCGAGTCATTTCATTTATAGGCACATGCTAAGGAATGCTAGTTTCTACTCGTCCTCTTTTCACCATCGTTAACAATCTGGTGAGTACCTATGTCAGGATCAAATGCGATATCTGGTTCGAACCCAGCACTTCGTCGTTCGCCATGGCCGTTTCTCTTCCCCCATTCCCTCCCTCCCTGACCAGATGGTCGGCTAGACCCGTCTTTGCAGATGCATACAAATACTCTTTAGATATCCTTCCTATCACCTTTGAGCCAGTTCGTATTTTCCTATATTTAATAGGCACGATATGGAACAAAAATTATTCACATCCTTCGGAGGGTTTCTCGCCTCGGGGACACTTCTGCCAAAATTGTCCCGCTCGGGAAGCGTTTCATGGTCATCTACTGATATCAGTGGCGGATCCAAGGAGAGGGGGCTGGAGACCCAGGAGATGTGGGCCTCATTCCATCATGGAAAGGTGGCGCCCCGCTGGCTGGACTCGCCCGTCCATGCCGATCGAGTGCATCCCGTTGTGATTTGTCATGGTGCCTCTGAGCAGAAAAGACGCGACTCGAGTGTTCTCCAGACACACCCAAATACAGCCATGACATTTCCTCAAATCAGTCGCGCCGCTGCGAAGAAATGGCGCCCCTTCGGTCGAATACCCTGCCCACCCACAGCCTCCATCAAAATTCCTGGAGCCGCCACTGACTGGTACGTGTCGCTTCAGCGTTTCATCATAATCTTCACAACAGACAAAGCACACCGTCGACGATATTTCATCAAGCGTATATTAAATTATTCCATCAGGTATGACACAGACAAGTTCTCCACATCACGCATACCGAAATGCACGTTACCGTATCGAAGTGTGATGAGTCAAAGAACGGTTGTCGACGTTCAGCACCATCTCTGCTCGCCCGGATGTGCCAGTCGGGCCATTTTGCTATGGTGACGTTAACGTCTCAACTAGCATTCAGACCATGTCACCATGGTGATGCTAGTGTACACAGCTGACGATCGTTGCCTTGGTGACGATAATCTGTAAGCTAACAACCAGAGCGCGCCACCATGCCAGTGACCTCCAATTCTGACCATGCTTCACCATGGCCGCTGCAGGGTCGCCAGCTGACAGACCACGTTGCCATGGTGACGGCAGCGTTTCCAGCTGATTACCGACCGGCGGTGAGAGTGAGGACACAGCGCCGTGTCAGGAGATTCTGGCCCGAGGCGGTGCACTCCAACGAGAGCGAAACAGTCGTGGAGTAGTCGGTGATGGTTGTGAATGACGTCACAATGTTGTCGACAGTGATGAAGCGGGTCGCGTAGAGGAAGATCCTGTGGCACAGGTCGGTCAAGCAAAATGGGGACTTGTTCGGGACCGTTCCGATCGTTCTATCAGAGCAGTGGCACTAGTGCCTTCGGTAAACAACCACGCAGTGTTTTACCATATCGGTACCGGGGCACAAGGTGGGACCATTGTGATCATGTCTCCTTCCATGGTAACTCATTTTCTGCAACTTCCCACAATTCTATACATGTTGGCTCAGCGTCATCCTTGCCTCCGCAGTATCCCAGATAGGGGGATGTCTTGACCCATGGCCTGATTCAGGGTGATGTCGATAAGGTGCTTCGCATGCTAAGTTTCTCATGTTCGTAACTGTTTGCGTGTACTTATGGTGACAGGGTGATGAATCGTTAACCCTACGGCTACCAATAACCGACAACACGACAAAACATGGCCTCTGAGGTCATGAGTAGGGTTGTATATCCGACCATGTGATACTGATATTCTTATCTGGCGCCCAATGCAATGTACAAGCATGCAGCACGTGCAGCAGCTATATCCACATGCTTAGTGACATCATAATATCATTTGACCATGTTGATCATGACTACAACATGACTTTACGCACTGCATGTATGTAACATGTGCAGGTGACAGTTTGTGTCCACTCTTTGCGAGCATGCACACATAAGAATCTTTTCTGAGGAATTTCCCAGAGCTCAACACATATTCGAGACATACTAAACATTTCTTTTATTTCACCTTGCCTGACACGTCATCGATGACCTGGAGATGAAGAACATATAATGTGACCAGAGGAAATACGTTAGAATATTGATATACTTCGTTTCTTTTCTATGTGATTATTGGCTCCGGGCTACAATGTGAGCTTAAAGACTCGTATATCGCAAAATACACTAGTGACGGTCGAGTTATGGAAAATACCTTTTTTCCATCAAAGCATCAGTAGTGGGAACTTAAAAGTCGATTTGTCGGAAGTCATTCTGAGCTGGAAAAATTTATGTCAGGCTCATCAAATTCACAATGCATTTGCATTTATCTGCTTGTTGAGCCATACATACGACACATCTCAAAACCGTAATTGGAATAGAAACTGGCAAAACCGGCTGAGAAAAAAAAACGCCTCACCTGTATTACTTGTATCTAGCCGGGCTGTTATTACCTTCATCTCCCAACAGAACAAGTCATCCTTTGCGCCGACCGAGTGCTGTGTGGGTTTACTCACTTGGGCTCGCGTGCGGCGCTAACGGCCAACGCTCCGCCGTGACCGTCATCTGCCTCCACCATGGAGCTGTGCAGTCCGGTCATCCCGATCCTGTCGAGCGGAGATTGGCGCCATGAACAAGTTGAGACACGCTGCGGAAACACGCCAGAGTGGAGGCTGGCTCCATGGCGGCGTGGACACACGGTGTGGAAACACTCCAGAGTGGAGACTGGCTCCATGATCACGTGGACACACACTGTGGAAACACTCCAGAGTGGAGACTGGGTCCATGATCACGTGGACACACACTGTGGAAACACTCCAGAGTGGAGACTGGCTCCATGATCACGTGGACACACGGTGTGGAAACACTCCAGAGTGGAGACTGGCTCCATGATCACGTGGACACACGGTGTGGAAACACTCCAGAGTGGAGACTGGGTCCATGATCACGTGGACACACACTGTGGAAACACTCCAGAGTGGAGACTAGCTCCATGATCACGTGGACACACACTGTGGAAACACTCCAGAGTGGAGACTGGGTCCATAATCACGTGGACACACGGTGTGGAAACACTCCCGAGCGGAGACTGGGTCCATGATCACGTGGACACACACTGTGGAAACAGGCTGCAGGCTGACCGCGAGTCTGGGCCGGCACGTGTGGTGGCTGTAGGCTGACCACGTGGATCTGGGCCGACAAGTGTGATGGGTGCAGGCCGACCGCAGGGTTGGACCGGCACGTGTGGTAGCTGCAGGCTGACCGCGGGGCTGAGCGTGAAGTAGAAAACTTCACACGGGGCTTCTCTACGCTGTCCTGCCCTCTCCAGTGGGCCGGAACACGTGTAGCGGCCCGTCACCGAATCGGACGAACTGATGTGGTGACGTGTCGCTGAGCTGGTGAACTGACGTGGTGGCGTGTCGCTGAGCTGGGGAACTGACGTGGTGGCGTGTCACAGAACTAGTGAACTGACGTGTTGAATGTGGTGGCGTGAACAGACGTGGTGGCGTGTCGCTGAGCTGGTGAACTGATGTGGTGGCGTGTCGCCGAGTGGTGACCTGACGTGGTGGCATGTCGCTGAGCTGGTGAACTGACATGGTGGCGTGTCGCCGAGTGGTGAGCTGACGTGGTGGCATGTCGCCGAGCTGGTGAACTGACGCGGTGGCGTGTCGCTGAGCTGGTGAACTGATGTGGTGGCGTGTCGCTGAGCTGGTGAACAGACGTGATGGCGTGTCGCTGAGCTGGTGAACTGACGTGGTGGCGTGTCACCGAACTAGTGAACTGACGTGGTGGCGTGACGCTGAGCTGGTGAACTGATGTGGTGGCGTGTCGCTGAGCTGGTGAACAGACGTGGTGGCGTGTCGCTGAGCTGGTGAACTGATGTGGTGGCGTGTCGCCGAGTGGTGACCTGACGTGGTGGCATGTCGCTGAGCTGGTGAACTGACATGGTGGCGTGTCGCCGAGTGGTGAGCTGACGTGGTGGCATGTCGCCGAGCTGGTGAACTGACGCGGTGGCGTGTCGCTGAGCTGGTGAACTGATGTGGTGGCGTGTCGCTGAGCTGGTGAACAGACGTGATGGCGTGTCGCTGAGCTGGTGAACTGATGTGGTGGCGTGTCGCTGAGCTGGTGAGCTGACGTGATGGCGTGTCGCCGAGTGGTGAGCTGACGTGGTGGCATGTCGCTGAGCTGGTGAACTGACGTGGTGGCATGTCGCTGAGCTGGTGAACTGACGTGGTGGCGTGTTGTCGAGTGGTGAACAGACGTGGTGGCATGTCGCTGAGCTGGTGAACTGACGTGGTGGCGTGTCGCTGAGCTGGTGAACTGACGTGGTGGCGTGTCGCTGAGTGGTGAGCTGACCTGGTGGCTGGCCGCCAGTTTGGACCAGCTGGCGTGGTGACTCACCTCCGGCCGGACGCTCCGGTTGGTCGCTGCGGGCTGGCGCACGTGTTGGTGTCTACAGCGGGCAGGATAGGACAGATGAGAGGGCAGCACACTGCTCAGCTTGAGAAGAGGTCATGGTGGCCTACCGCCTGGTCGGGAGGCCGTGGGCAGGTCACCGCCCGGCCAGGGGACCGTAGACAGGTCACCGCCTGGTCAGGGGACCGTAGACAGGTCACCGCCTGGTCAGGGGACCGTAGACAGGTCACCGCCTGGTCAGGGGACTGTAGACAGGTCACCGCCTGGTCAGGGGACTGTAGACAGGTTTCCCCCTGGTCAGGGGACCATGGAAAGGTCACCGCCTGGTTAGGGGACCTTAGACATGTCACCGCCTGGTCAGGGGATTGCAGACATTTATCTTTCTGGTCAGGAGACCATCGACATTTCACTGCCTGATCGGGATATTGGGTGCATATTACGGCCGGGCGAAATCGATATAGTTTGGTACCATGTTGTGAAACATCACCTTAGGTCATATTTTCGATGCCAAGAAGAATTGGCTTAATAACCGAATCATAAATACACCGAAGCACAGGAAGAGGGGGGACCGAGGATTAGACCACACATACCTTTTATCGCCGCGAATTTTATCCTCAAAGATAATGTTAAGTAATGTATGAAAGAATTCCTTCAAACGTTGCATCTACAAAAGGTGCTGCTCAAGCCCAACACACACCTTTTGGGAATTCGAGGTCTATATTTAACTTCGTGTTCTGGTTCTGATAAGAAATTTAGATGCTGAAACAAAGGCTGTTTCTTATATTTTGATTGCAACCTGAACTTACTTCACCTTACAACTACTATTTACTCAGCGCTGAGATCAAATGCAGTGGAGGTTGTCCCAGTGTCGCCACCTATTGCGACAATTGAGCACCTCGTCAGAGCGTCTTGCTTCCAGGTATCCCCTGGCAACGAAGCACATAAGTTTCGACTGATTTGCGTTCAGAGCTATCCAGGACTGTCACTCAGCGACGTCACCCGCTCAACGTCATCAGTGACGTCACCGCGTGTCGACACAGTCATCAGTGACGTCACCGCTTGTCGACACAGTCATCAGTGACGTCACCGCTTGTCGACAACGTCATCAGTGACGTCACCGCATGCCGACACCGTCACTCACTGCGAGGCGGACATTTCGTCGTCGACGACGGGCGTGCGGGGAGCGCGCCGCCTACGACGCCGTCCGGTGCAGGCCACCGTGGGCAGCATGTTCACCAGACAGCTGACCGGCACCGTGGTGGACACGGTCGAGATGGTCAGCACGGTGGTGGTCGAGGTGATGATGTTGCCGATGAGACGCTCCTTCCGAAACAGTTCTGAAACACGGCCCACCGCGTCATCTCTCCGACGTTGTCCAGTGGTGGCCGGGCGTGGCCAGGTGTAGTGGGTGGGTTTGAGTGGGTGGCGTCCACAAGTATGCGGTATGGCCCAGTGTGTGTGTGGGGTGGAGTGTGCGGTGTCCCCAAGTGTTGGATATAGGCCAGTGTGTAGTGGCCAAGTGTAGTGGCTACTCCACTACACTTGGATAGTGGAGCGGCTTGGATACACTTGGATCCACTACACTTGGGTGGTATAGGGTAGAGTGTGTGGTGTCCCCAAGTGTGCGGTATGCCCAGTGTGTGGTGTAGCCACTTGTAGTGGGTGGGTGGAGTGCGTGGTGTGGCTACCTGTAATGGGCGGGTGCGGTAGAGTGAGTGGTGTGGCCAAATGGTGGGTGCGGTAGAGTGTGGGGCGTGGCCAAGTGGTGGGTGCGGTAGAGTGTGGTGTGGCGAAGGGGTGGATGGGGTAGAATAGCAGACAGTGCCGAGTGGTATAATGGCCGAGTTTCCTTGTTTGGCGGAAGCTTTTCTCTGAGATTCAAACTTGGACCCACTCCTCTGTGAGATTACTGAGATTCACGACGGGGAGAGCTTGGACAGGCTTTCGTCATGATATACTATGTCTAACAAATAGATTCAATGCACAAAGAGGGCTAACTGCACTCGGTAGCTTCAGCACAGATGAATATGTTTAGCTCCGAAGTGATGCAGTCAATATCCACAACATGATATAGTAAGCAAGACCAACTGATTATCCACTCGCTACCGTGGTAATGACCATGACCCGTTACCATGCTCTTTAGCTGACCCCACCATCTGGACACAAACTGATTGGGTCGACAGGGAAAACATCGTGCTCAGCTGGGGAAGACGAGACCAGCGGAAATAGGCGCACGCCGCTGAAGCAACAGCCACGCTCTATTACGCATGTTTGCAGTTGCCATGGCACCAGCAGCGCGCAGATTAGGGGGCGCGATTTGAGTCGACTCACCCAGATCCTGCTCCTGTTCGAGGTCGGCGGCTGAGATCGCCAGCAGAGAAGTGCCGGCCAGCGCGGCGAGCGTCCACCACAGCAGGCACCACATGCTGAGGCGGTGCTCGGACGGTGCTCTCGTCTCCGACTCGGTGGCCTTCTGTCGACACACGCCCCTGCCCGTACGTCTATATCACCTACGCTTGTCTTTTTGTTCCGCTGGAGCGCGCCAGCTATCATCGATATCTTCCATTTAGTATGTTCGGTGGACTCCGACTGCAGTATTTGATATTCGACAGGGATTTCGCATACGGTGGGTACGCATCCTAATAATAGCCGAGTCATCTCGATGGCATGTTTAGAGTTGACCAGAGGAGGGCAATGAACCCAGCAAGGGTGCACTGCATTATTCAACGTGTGTCGAGATGTGGCACGAACGGCAGCCTGTCAACAATGGAGCGGACACCGTCAGCTACAAAAACGCGGCCACGCCTTTTTGTGAGAAGATTTCCGGGTTAGAGCTTCGGTGTAGGTCTTGCGGGATACGAGGTCAGTCCGTTACGAGGGCCTCAATATCAGGGTACGGGTTGTGGAGGAACTTGCTTGGCGGCTGCTGATCCATAACCCAATGAACGACCCAGCGCCAATCTGAATATCCGTATCTTTTGATGCTTCTGGTTTCATATCTTCAAATTTGCATACAACATCGAACCTAAGATTGCTGTGTTGATATTATTTGCGACGGTTTTAACGTCGTGTCGGCTTTGGGTGTCATTTCCGGTCCTTGCTTTACGCAAACTAATGCAATGGCCTTTTCAGAAACTAGCAGAATAATTGTTGAAATAAATGCAGTCCGCGTCAATTCCTGTGCTCCATTGTCAAATGTGCAACACCGTACACGCTGCCACACTAACGGTAGGAACACCTACAATCCTAACCTCAGGCCGTGCACATCTACAGCATGAGCAGTGGCGTAGACATGACAGAAAAGCGATGGGGACGATTATCAGGGGCACCAACTTTGGAATGTCAAAGAAGCGTCAATTTTACAAAGGTGTAAGAGTTGGAAGGGAATGTTGGGATAGCAATTGTAATGCTCCTCTGCACATCCGGGGACGCCTGAGCAGATTCAGGGTCGTTCCTGAACTTCCACAAGAGCGCTTAGGCGCTCCAGAGAGTGCATGGCACCCCAGCACGGGCACGCTGACGGCCATTTACTCTTGTGGAGTCTTCGAGGAGGAGAGGAGGAGGAGGAGGAGACACAGGAGTCTTCGAACGTTTGCGATACCTACTGAAGACGTTTGCTATCAAGTACACTCCGACGAAGCATGGCTGACTAATGGTACCGCAAAAATAGCAGTCAAATAGCAGCGCTAAACAACAGTCAAATACCGAGCTGTTAAGAGCCAAGAGTTCATCGTTTCATTCATTAATAGGGTGTCTACAATCTCATTTACAGATTTCCATCAGCATATTTTCTGCAGAATATTTAACCATCTATTGGCCGGGGGTTGAGTTCTCGAGAGCCTCTCTGTTTTTTTTTGTCGGGAGAGCCGGCGAATGAGTAGGCGTAGAGTTATCACATTTTCAGTGGCTTCTTAGGCATCTGTTTTGCATATCCCATGCACATGTGAGGCCCAGGTCGTTAAAGGGTTATCGACTGGAACGAGGGAAGATAAACAATCCTCCAGAATCTTCGAAGTGCCGCAGTTCGAACTATTTGTAGCATCTAGGCGCCAAACGCAGACCGTGTTGTTTTTTTCATGAAGACGAACAAAACAAACCGCTACTTCGAAGTGTTAAATAAGGTCAAGGTTACTGACCTTAGGCTTGGTGAATGGCGTTTTTACCGTACTGAGTGTGAAAAATTTAAGCTGGGGGATTACTCACACTGAAAATGATAAAGAGCATGCAAAAATAACTCTAGGTTAATGTATGTGTTAAAGATCAATGGCATCAGGTCATTATGGATATTCTACACAATGCCACCGTATACATAGTGTTGCTGTTCCGAGCCCGAGCAAAACAAAAATGTAATGCCAACAAAAAGAAATGCGTGGTGAAAATCTGCAAAGGTTTTGTTTGATTAAGTATATTTTCCGTTGCTAAGGGAGGCTGCTACACTGGTTGCACCTATGCCCCATTCACCTCATGGTGGTACGGAGTTATGCAACATAAAGGAAGGTTCGTAGAAAAAAGCTTTCATTTGCATTGATAAATACATTAGCTGTATATGCTCACAAGAAAGAGAGGTTCCCTTGTATATTGTGGATCACATTTATTTCCATTGTAAATTAAAGTATGCAACAAGTTCATTTCAATCACTTAACCTCCGTTTGATCTACCAGAAAGCACACGGTCCATTACAATATAAAGTTTCTTTCCCGGGAACTTATCATCCTGGGGCTATGACAGGGCTAAGGCGTAAATAAGTTTAGAACACAAAAACGGTGGGCTGCATAGAGCGAGTTCATGTTCCATACGCCTCCCACGACACGTCTACAACGTTACCAGATCGTTGGTCGTAAGTTTTGCAACAATATTTCCCACAGCAAGAAATGACCAACTGTGACATCGCGCCGTTCTTATCGTCTACAGGACTCGGAAGAGCTGGCAGGTGGCTTGTGTGACACGTGTGACGGTCTTTAGAATGCCACAGATATGTCCCTAGAACCAAAAGCAACTACCAGTCCACGTTTAGGAAGGGCGGCAACGCTCGTGCACCCTGTTATCCGTTGACGGAAAGCGCAGGAAGCACAGCTGCAAGATTTCACCGTGAGAGGTGCTACCAGCTCCGGAAAATGCGGTTTGACAGGCATGGAGGCGCGTTGCACAGCCCGACACGAGGAAAACATTGTCTAGCTTTCTCTCGATTCAGAGCCGCCTAGTACCAGCGCTTCCCTCCTCCTTTGGCATCAATTCCGACAACACTAGCCCCCTCCCCCCTCCCCCCTACTCCGGCCACCGCCCTCCAGACGCGCTCGTGGGTTTCCCGTGCAGAAGCGCGAATCAGCATCTGACCCGGCTGTCGGCAGAGATGAGTGGTCCGCCGATTGCCGGCATGCCCGGCGGCCGGAGGGGCTGGGTAGCTCGCATCAGTGGCGCGTCCCGTCTTACGATGTAGTACGTACTGTCACGAGACGCTCTGATCAAAGATCAACAGTGCTCCTAGGGACCGTGCTACGATCGGCGTATCGCATTCCGAATGAGGACAGGACTTCAAACGTCAGCAAACATTGCGAAGTGCAACGAATGTATCGAGGTTCAAAGATCATCAAGGTTGAGTCGGATTTGCCGAGTACTCAATGTCGACTTCCTCGGTATGCATGCTGAAGATAACTGACTTTGGAATTGCCTCCGTTCAGAATATGGTGCAAGACGTTCGTATGCTGTAGAACTCGCCGTGCAATTATTTTGCATCAAGATACATGCTTAAATACTCTACAAATATTTTATTGGAGACATTTGACATGCGACCAAGTTCCCAACATTCAGCGCCGGCACATTCTCGCTCATCTTGCTGACCGGCTTCGCCATTCCTCACACGTCCCATACTCTGTCTCGCTCAATGTTCGCCTCGTCAGCGAGTTCAGTGCGGTCAGCTTCACCGTGGAGGTCCGACCTAGCGGCCTCGTCGTCCGCGGTGACACCACTGACATCAACACCATCGACAACATGACAGAGAAAATCCACATCAGAAGAACCCACCGTCATGAAGAAACAACAACTCGGCATTGCTATGGGAGACGCAAAAAAGGGCGGACCTGCACAAAACACGACATAATTATAGGAAATAACGATCTTTAATTGAAAGTGTCATGCCATGCCCAGGCGAACAATGTAATGACACGAATTTGAGCAGCTTGCCCTTGACTGAGAGACTCAATACTGAGATTTGGTGATTCGTGAAACGAATCAAGCAAAATGGACATCCATTTCATTTCCCCATGCCCACGTCTGTATGAATATACGCGTATACCTGAGCAGCTTCCTAAATTGCATTATGTCAACGGCACATTAGGTTCCAGCTTGTATATGGGCAGTAACCTAGGCTAGGTTTGGTTTAACCTAGGCTTGGTTGAGCTGACTGCAGCTCAACCACTCCGCCGACATCAGCTCACTGCAACTCCGCCACTCCACCATCAGCTGACTGCCAGCTCCGCTACACACTACAACTTGCTCCGCGCTTTACCGCGCTCGTGGGTGGGCAGCGTGGTTCGCTTGCCCATCTCGCCCAGCAGTTCGTCCATCAGAGTGTGTGCCTGCGACGTGGCCTAGGAAGTGCGAGGCCACGTCGGAGAAGATGGACGGCTCCGGCGACTGTGTGGACGGCTGCCGCACCTCCGACACCGGCGCCGGGTATCGGAGGTTCTCCCCAACCGGGTACTGCGTGACCAGCTCCGTGACCACCTGCAACTCCAGCTGGAGGTCCTCGTCGGCCACCAGACGGTGGTTCCCGCGCTTCTTCAGGTACAGCCGCACGTCGTCGTTGTGGATTATGTCCATCAGGCGCAGGCAGTTGGTCCAAAACACCGACTGGTCCTGCAAGTAAAAACACCAGAATCACCGGAAGCCTGCTGACAGCCGTTTGACTACCGGCCTGTGTTCGCCAACTAATTGCCACAATGCACTGGATATGCAAATCGGGATAATTATTTGGAAGGTCGCTTAGTTTTAGAAGTTGTCTTCTTCATATAGTGGACAACCGTGCTGACGCAGGTCCAATGCTATTGTCTACCGCGCTAAGGGTAATTCATCATGTTGTATTATTACACCATTGGGCTAATTTTTTAAACGTCCACGGTATATATATATGTGTATAATATACACATATATATATATATATATATATACCGTGCAAGTCCCTCGTCCGAGGACAAGTCCCTCGTCACTTGTGGTATTTGAGTGAGAGCCTCGTCCCGCTGGCGTTCTTCGACGAGAACTTACCACTGGGAAGAAAGCGGGCCATGATCGAGGCTCTCAGCTCCAATGAGGGCTCGGAAGATCTCACCAAGCGGGCCGTCGTTTATCTCGAGGCCGACTTGTCGCAGAAGACCCTCGCGGACTTCGTGACTAAGTCGTCGATAATTCTCTTCGTCACCCTGGGGATCGACGACGGCTTCCTGGAGACCGACCCGGCGGAGTGGCATGACGAACGACTCCGGGTACTGAACGACTTCGCTGAGCGTGGCGTCGCCCTAATGGAAGACTACAATTTGACCCTCACCAAGGACGAGGACCAGACGCAGTACATCCTGTAGGTGGTGGAGGCGCACCGGGGAAGATTACCCGACGCCAACAAGAGCACCGTCACCCAGATTGACTGAGGCCAGGTGACCAGGACCAAGACCAGGACCAGGCCAGGATTAGTTTCGAAACTCATCGCAACGTTGGGTCCAGGAAGACCCATAAGATCCGCCTAATAGTGTATACATTCAAGTGAGATGAGGCATGGCTAAGCATAATTGGATCAGGATGAAACTTTTTGCGTGGTGTTTTTAGGCAAATACAAACCAGAAAATCAACTGCCTTTTTCATTTTTTGAAATTCGAAAAATAAGTGTCACCCTAGTGTATATATAATGTATATATATATATATATATATATATATATATATATATATATATATATATATATATATATATACATTGACGTCGAAGTAGGCATAGACGAAGTAGGCATCCGATGCTTCATGAATCACAAGCAATGGCTGAAATATTCAAGAAATTAATCCTGTTATGGGAAAAAATGAGTGCTCGGCATTTCATGAAGTACCAGATATTAGCTATGCCAATAATGTAATGACAGTTGTTCCGTTCGTGTCTGATACATTCGAGCAATTTGTAGGCGTTTCACGAAATTCCCAGAGCCATTCCATGATTTGCCAAACTGGTGTCAAGCTTCTGATGAAAAGCCTCCACCAGCTCACTTTATTGCGAGACATCAGTGAGAGGAAATTGGTTAGCTGAAGGAAGGCGATAATTTGTCAGCCTGTATTAGTAGACTGGGGTATTTTACTCGTTAAGCGTTATACGCAATATTAATGCGCACATCAGGGGGATTTCCAGTAAAGAAAGAAAACAGGTAGGTTCCTGATGTCATTCAAGAACTCTGAAGCATGCGCACGCGACAAGCGCACCCGGGTGCTCACTAGTGTGTGCGCGAAAAATATAATTAGAATTCATGAGACTCTATCTTCATAGAGTTAGATGCGAAGTTCATTCATGAACGTGAACTTGCCTTTAGACGGCAATTCCATTGCCACGTACAGTGAGATATTGAGTATATTTGTACTATGTTGCTACATATTACGCGTATTGCTTTCTGGAACTATTCTCACTGTGGACGGCTGGACGCCGGCGGCTCTCGGCCCGTCCCTGGCCGCCCGCCACCATTCATAATATGTTGGGGTGCGGACCATCCCCTTAATGCACTAACGCCACAGTGGAGGATAGATCGCCATCCGCTATCCCGATCAACAACAACCGAGTAGCTGGATCCGTTCAAGCTTAAGTAATCTGCACATATCTGGTGAACTAGATAGGCGGGCGGATGTGTCTCAGTCGGTGGTGCTGCTGGGTGGGAGGGCGCCACTTGGTTACAGGTGCTGCAGCCAGCCCGCTTCTGTTGGATGGTGCCCGTGACGCCAAGCCATCAAACACTGGATCGGGCTCTTGCATGCATGCCATCTGTACCTTGGTGGGCAGAGTGGAGAGCGTCCAGTATTTCACCTCGCATGACCGGTACCAAAATCCCATCCTCAAAGAGAGAAAGTCGATCATGCATGGGCAGGCCGGATCTAAGAAAACTGCTCAACAATTCTTTGGACTCCTGGAATCCCCTGGTGATCCTGTCGACCAATTGTTGAATCTTAGGATCCTTTGCTACTGGGTCGCGGATACGTGTCAGTGTCACCGGCCTAACAACGTTCGCCGCAGCAGCCACAATCGCTCCCACGTGCTGTTCCAGATGAAAGGACCGGTCACGTTCCTCGTCAGATACCAGACAGTGCAGACCCGCTAGTGTGCTGATAGCTGGTGTTCTGAACATGTCATCAGGACCCGCATGTGTCTTCCAGGAACGTGTATGCTACTGAACCTATAGGGCGAGGTTTTCTCTTTCGGCTTCAGCAGTGTTTGATTTGGAATATCTTCCAGACGCCTGTCACCGATGCTCTTAACCAGAGGCTTGTGGTCAGTCGCAATGATCAGGTTGTCACAGCCTTAGATGAAGAAGCGAGTCTTATGTAGAGCATCCGCCACAGTCAGTGCTTCCCCCTCGATAGGAGCATAGCGCGACTCTGCCGGGGAAGTAAACCGACTGTCCGACAGTACGAACTGCCAGGTATTCGGACAGCAGTAAGAGGAGTCTGATGCACAAGCACAATGTTTTTGCGTCAGGTAGAACCAAATTCCGGTCTTTGAAAAGGCTGTCGCTAGACAAGTAGGACGTCTGGCTTGGAACGTACACACGCCCTTCTCCACTGCACGCAGGATCATGGCTTTTGATTCGCAGAACAATCGATCCAGTTGTTCGTCCCAATAGAGGGTGACTCATGGTTTCAGAAGCTCGCGGAAGGGCTCCATCACAGATCGTACGGCATAAGCGTAGCTGATCGGTTGGACGAGACCGAACGAAGAACGGATCCCGGTGATGTCGGTCGGCGTTGGGAAGTTTCGGATGCTTTCAAGCAGACGTTGGCTGGGTCCGACCGATGTTGGTGTTACCTGGAACCCAACGAACTCCACTGTGTTTTGTGCGAGCTGGAACTTTGCCGAGTTGAAGATGATCCCTTTAGCGCTGCAAAGGCTCGTTAGGAGTCAGACGCTATGTTAATGTGGACATCAGGGAGATCTCCAGGAAAGAACGAAAACAGGTAGGCTCTTGATACCATTCAAGAACGCTGAAACATGTGCCCGCCACAAGCGTGGCCGGATACGCACTAATATGTGCGCGAAGAATATAGTTGCAATCTATGAGACTCTGTTTCCATAAAATATGATGCGAAGGATATTTATGAAAGTTAGCTTGCCTACAGGCGTCAATTTCATTGTCATCTACAGTGGTATATTGCGCATGCTGTTACTTTGCGTATTTCTTTTTCGAACTATTTTTCACCAAAGACTGCCGCCGCCGGCGGCTCTCGGTCCGTCTCCGACCGCACGCAGTAATTCACAATATGGTGGGGTATGCTACGGACCATTCGCTGAATGTGTACCCCAACACCAAAGTTACAGGAATATTTTCTAATTTGAAGCGATAAGCGTTGTGCCTGGCATTAGTTGCGCCGCCACTGTAGTTGAGGCCGACAGGTTTTCTCGATATTGTGTAAGGGCATTACGCTTATGGAAATAGAAAGAATGCATCTGCCACGGTCAATTTCTCATAAACCGTATTGGCACAGCGGAGCCGATGCTGCTTTGTAGTCTTGATGGGTGGAACTTTAACCTTACTTTTGTCATGCCACCCCTCGGAAGCCCTCCGGATCCTTTGGGCAGCCCCTGTCGGCGCTTGACGTGTATCGAGCCATGCCAGAACCTCAATAAATCCGGACGGATTCATGTCAATAGGTAAAAAATTACAGTGTTAGATATCTATAAAAGTAGTCGATTATGACATCAGAAGGCAATTGATTCTACGGCGGCTTATTTGAGACCATTGGAAATTAATTCGCTAATGTAGAACATCTGATATACAAATAAGAGTGATACAATGTGATAATTCGAGACATAAATGTTACTGCCAGTCAGATACATGTTGGTCTTGCGGGATGTCCATCGGTACTCAAAGTATGCCCAGTCCTCTTCTGATAATCCAGTAGTAAGTTCTGGCCGTGATGGTTTGGGAAGTTTGGGGTCCTGACTCATGACATCTGCTGTTGCAGGAGTGTTACCAAGTGAGTGCATATTCAGCTGATGCATCTCCAGAATACCGATGGCGCCTGTCCCAGATAATTATGGGGCTTGGTAAGCACAACCTTCTAAAGTGCACTCCAGTTTCAATCCTGCAGGCTGCGGTATTATTGTGTGTCTACAGAAGAGTTTAACCCGTCTCGGGGGGGGGGTCTTCAACCGCCCCCACCCCCATCAGGTTTTTCGCGGATAGCGGACGACCGGCGCGCGGCAGCGCACCCAAATTGTGCATACATTTTCCCACATCAATTTGACATGCTGATTCAAAATGTTTAGGTCAGGTCATCTGGGGTCAACGGGTTATTCAAGGTCAAGTGAGGTCACCTCCAAAAAAGTTCAACCAGTCGTTACGCTTTAACGGATATAGATATTTTAATGAAACTTTCAGCATTTGCTTATTTTTACAGATGCAACAAAACGTAAGAGTTTAATTTTTCATTTTCTTCGTTTTTGACTACATATAAATTTTGCTTATTTGTCATATTGTAGTTTAAACACAGGAGTCTGGCTAAAGTAAGCATTTTTTATTAGGGAAAGTTGACTTCCAACAACATTTCTGGGTCTGCTCTACCCATTGGAGAAGGAAAATTAAAGAAAACTTGAGAAAAAAAAATTGAACTTTCGAAAAAATATATATTTTATTTTTGGGGGGCCAAAAAAAATTATAGCCCTGGTTGATTTCGCTGTCCTTTTCTCATTCCAAATACTTTTTTTTCTTCATATATCCCCCAAAATCAACTCCCCAGAGTAAAAAGCATAATGGAAGTCGTGAACATTCGTGAAAATCTAGCCCCCCTGGTGACGTTACTTTTGGGGGAAAATTTTGTATGGGGGTGGACTTGGACCCTACTCGTGGAGCGCTTTCCGATGACACCTCTTTCGTTTTCGTGCGATGCTTAGTTTGGATTTTAGAGGGGGGTCTTCAACCCCCCCCCCT
This sequence comes from Imbricaverruca yamaguchii, assembly GCA_034440575.1. Taxonomy (NCBI): domain Eukaryota; kingdom Metazoa; phylum Arthropoda; class Thecostraca; family Neoverrucidae; genus Imbricaverruca; species Imbricaverruca yamaguchii. The sequence continues at coordinate 54,650 of JAOTOL010000593.1, read as the reverse complement.
CCAAGACGGGGTGGGAGGATTTGACAGGAAACACGGCGCGGGTAGACTTAAGTCATTTGCTATCAACGTATTAACTCCGTACCTGGAACAAAAGAGATCAGTGCAATGAACTGTGCAATGCCAATGACCTTGGAAGTTATGATGATTGGAAGATTTTATACGACCCCTTTATTTCCCTAGAATTGAGAACAACTTCGCTTCCTTGAGGTGTATGGAAAAATCAAAAGAACATTACGCTTTTTTGCGACACATTCGACCGGTAGGACATATAGCAACGCCTACCTCTCACGCCAACTGTGCGCCCGAAAACGCTCAAATACAGGGACGGATCAAGGGCGAATGAGGGGGTACAAAGGGGTCATGCCCCCATGATGTCGATTTGTGTTCATGTATTAAATTAGCATGTTGTTTTCTCAAAATATGAAGACATTCGCATGCTGAATATTGTCTTAAAGGGAATCCAGGAATATCAGGTAATCAAATCTGATCAGTTGTTTCCCAGAAATCGGAGCATCTTTTTGATCATCTCTCCACACCACCCACTAATCTAGTTTAATTTCTCCAGTTTTCCCATTTCAGGCAGAAGTTCAACTTACCTCAAAATGATCTTCACAGCAGAACCAGGGAGCAGAAGACACCAAACTGTCCTTATCATCACGCCTCGCCATTTGGGCCCATTTACGTCGGGGTTCAACACCACGGGGTACTGGTAGGAATATTTTGTTAGGCGTGAGAGAGGTAGAATTAGTGCACTGAAGCACAAAACACCACTTATAAGTCACAGTTGAGTTCATTTTAACGGACTTTTACGCACAAATCTGGGCGTCCCGCCAGCACGCTATTTCTCCACTCTCGTCAGGCGCAAATAACCTTGTAAATAATAACCTTGGCCGCAATCTCGGCAGTTGTACTATCGAGTGACGTCAAGGCTTTGTCAACCAATCAGATTATTGGAATTAAATGACGTCATTTATAGGTTTTTAACAATTTGTGTACTTACAGTTCATATAAATCACAAATAACGCGCACATCCTGAATTATAATTTAAAGCACATGTACACAACGTAATTTTTACCCGGCTCATAAAAGTGTAGCAGACCCCATTAGTGGTGTAGGTAGTCAGGGGTCAGAGGATCCCCTGAAATCATTGGTGTAGCTCTGCATGCTTTTGGGAGAACACTTGCAACCCCCTGCTGACTTACCCCCAAATAATTTAAACATGTCCAACAATCCCAAATAACACGTTACCCTTTGTGGCATGTCTCCCTATTTATCTGGACCCGTCCATTGCCTTAATGTATCCCTGTAAGTTATTATTGTAAATTATTACCCCTCCAATAATTTTTAGAAACCTGCATCTATGCCTGCCATTTATCGTGGATGTCCCAATAACCCTCGAGAGCCTTGAATGAAAGGACACTTCGTCATACTACTCACATGGTTTGACCGGTGAAATTTTACCTCAGAACCCCCCACCGTTATAGTTGGCTGGGCATCCAAATATTAGACGGGGGAGACATCATTTTTTTAAAGGGCCAATTCTTGTAATTTGCGAGGAAAGGAATAGTTCAGGCTGAGGAACACTCCACCACACTGCAGCCCTACATGCAATCTACGCAAGAATTATGTGCTTGAATTCTTGCTCTTCAACCTAAGACCTTTGCGTGAATTTGTCTTGCAATCCAGCATTCATGAAGCACAACCGTCCATTTTGTCTTGAAGAAATAGAAATTTGTTTTGTATTTTGTCTTAGTTTTACATTATTGTTTCTTAATTATGACTTTCATGAAACTGCAGAAGTCTTATTCAAGACAAATTTGTCTTACATAAGAAAAATTAATCTTCGTGAAACTGGCCCCTGAACCAAAAAAGAGCAAAAAGGCCGGGTACTAGATAAGTGCATCACCATGCTCGATAATGTGCTGGTACATAACGCAACTCATCTATGCCAAAAATGCAACAAACCCTAGCAAGAGCCGGTGTCTCAAAAATGTGCCTGACCCTTATACAAAAAAAAAATGGCCGGAGCCATGAAACACATCCGTAGACAAAGTAAAGCGCAATGGATCGGAAAAAGAGCACCGATCCAGGGCCCCGGTTCGGGAGCCATTTTGCGAGCGTATTTAACCAAAGAGATGAAGTGCATCAGAGCACAGCGTGTATCGATAATTCTTAACCGCCAGGAAATGTGGGAAGCAGAGAGCTAATCATCGAAATTTAGTCATCGAATTTTCCCCGCGAACCCCATCGACTTTTTCCCTTCCCATAACGCAAGCCCTAGGTTCACTACAGAGGCGGGAGGGGGATAGGGTTCGGGGTTCGTTCTGCGCCGAAGGTTGACCTTCCACAAACAGGTGGGCTAAATCCACCAGTGACGCCATATTATACTGATTAGGCATGAGCAAGAAATCTCACCTTGTTAGCATTCCTTAGAGGAGCCCCTGGAGTCTACGAAGGGGGTTCAAGTCATACAGGGCGCGTTACTGGTCAGACAGAGGTGGACCAAGCTGTTGAAAATGGGCGTCTGGTAGGACGGAGAAGATCCTGAGCTCTAGGGACCCGCTGCGTCCTTCCTAGGATCCCTGCAGGTCTGACCCAGCTGGATCGGACTTGCAGAGCGCCTGAGCTAGTCATGGTACCCCATAATGTATAGGGAGCTGGAGGGCACGGAGCGAACGTCGGGACCCCCGATCCGCTGAGATCAACTTCAGGGGGCACGAAATGAAGATGCATTCCCAGTGACAGAGGGGCACTAAAGCCTAGACTGAACGAAATTTGGGTGGTCCTTTTGCCAGAGCCTGGAGCCGACACTAACCTTAGTAGGTTACATAGATCAAGTGTACTTTGGAGTGTCAAGCCACCAGGAAAAGGTATCCCACGTGTTCTAAGTGTACTTTAACATGCACTGGAAACCTTAGCCGGTTTATACAAAAATGTCTTGGGGCAGGGGCGGATCCAGGGGGCAAAGGAGCCGTCTCCGTCCCATTGCGCCGAATTATGTCGATGCTCTGCAGTATGCTATGGCATTTCCTGAAATATAAAAAATATTTGATTGGATGTTGCACCAACAGATCCGACGAATGTTATCTATTCAAATGCGATTAGTTTTTCGAAATCTGACACTTTTACAGGTCCTTCCCCAAGCCAGGCCCCTGCTTCGCCTACATCCTCGGTCCCGTAATTGTCATAATGGCAGTCGCAGGCGTTTTAAAAGCCATACGTCACCTATGGAACATCTTTGGAATGTTTTGGGGTGTCCAAAGGAGGTATGTACTATGGTCACCCTACGCAACCATAGGGCGCATCCAGCGGGGCCACGTAAAGGACGGTCCAAAGGTGATGAACGGTGAAATATTGCCACCAAAAGGACACTTAGGAATGCCACACAGGTGTCCTTAGGACGCCCTCACAGCTTCTTTGTGACACCTTCATGACGTATGTAAAGTACACACGCCTTTTAGGCGCTCAAGCACATTAGCGCTAGAGTTGGGCATTATGCCACTGGTTCTCTCGAGAATTCCCAAGGGAGGCTAGGATAGGTAACATTTGCAAATGCGTATGCTCACCGACAGGGGCTAGCATGGGTATTACCTACACTTACGCATACATATGCTCCCCAAGATGATTAGCATAGTTAGCAGCTACACTCACGTATACATATGTTCCTTAAGAGGGTTAGCATAATTTTAACTCATACTTAAGTATGCATATGCTCCCCAAGTGGAGTTAGCATAGTTAACACCTAAACCTGAGCATGCATATGCTCCCGAAGAGGGGTCAACCAAGTGAACACCTGCACTCACGCATGCATATGTTCATGCTATTTTTGAATGAATTCCTTATCACCCTAATGAGGCCATGCAATCAAAACATTACGGCTCTTTTCTGAAAACATAACATCTTGCACCACGGCACCCTTGACCGAATTTTCCCAATAGCCTAGGTCTATTTTAACATGCCACTTAGCGGCAAGGCGCAATAACGCGCTGATACTGCAATGGCAAGCAGCAGCAGCAGCACACGGCAACACTCACCGCATTGATCCTCGTGCGGGGCTGCGGCAGCCCACAGGTGTCGAGCGACAGTGTTCATGGTGCACACTCACCCCGCATCCCTCATCACTCATGTCGCAGTGGGGGAGAGCGGGGAGGGTTGTGGCATAAACAGGTGGTGTCGAGGCGACGTATTCCAAACGTAGGTGACGGATGGCGACTGCGATCGGACGCCATCATGCCCGATGGCTCTGTCGTCCCGGTAACTCACCGTTGCTATGATTACGCGCGTTTTGTATTAGTACATTTTTTTTATTTTACGCGCCGTTTCACAAGCTTTTCCGGGACCTGTCGCCTGCTGCTCCTCTGGTGCAGGCTGCGGCCGCTCGTTCCTTGGTAGTAATTGCCAGCTCCATGGTGAGAGCCGGCTCCCTGGTGAGAGCCAGCTCCCTGGTGAGAGCCGGCTCCCTGATGAGAGCCGGCTCCCTGGTGAGAGCCGGCTCCCTGGCGAGAGCCAGCTCCCTGGTAATTGCCGGCTCCCTGGTGAGAGCCGGCTCCCTGGTGAGAGCCAGCTCCCTGGTGAGAGCCGGCTCCTTGGAGGGAGCCGTTGGGCGCACCTCGCCGACACCGCCCGTTAACGTCACGGCCAACGCCCAAAACCAACATTCGAAACACTCGCGCCACACATGGCTCTGAAACGCCCCAGCGCCACCTGCCGATGTCCTTTGCAGGAAGTAGTTGGCAGGTCATCGCAAGGTGGTAATTCACAGCAGCATGAATAGCCTAGGATGCAAAATAATACCAAAACATTTATGTGAATTTACAAAAGGTATGTTGTTGTTCTCGAGGTGAAGTTGTGTGTCAGAGTTTGAGCAGGGTGTCGATTTGCTAAATACCAGTGTTCCAGATTGTGGTGCCGAAAAAAAAATGAAGGCCATTCTGGGACCATTCGATAGTTATTAGGGCTTTAGGGCGCATCGACTACATTGGTCATGTAGCGCCCACTGGGACTATTCGTGTAATCGATCAGGTGAATTTTGGAACAGAATTAGACAACTTTCATAATTCTTGGCGGAGCGCCAAATCGCGCAATCGTCTGCAAGTAGTGAATATAATGGATTGGGAGGCGTGTCATCGAAATGATCATTAATGATGATGTTAAATAATACTGTTGAAAAACTAAACTTCCTTGTGGGAATCCGTTCTCAAGAAAACGTGGATCGGAGATAGCTGACCGGCACCTGATGTGGGATGGACGAGAACCACATTTTAAAAAATCCTGCCAAATAATGTGCTAAGTGTCCTTATATGCCGAGTTGCTCAATTTTGAGGAGCAATGCGGGTTTGAAAACCACATTGTATGCCTTGCTCATATCTAAAAAAAACTGCGACAGTGTACGAGTGTTCATGTTTTTCGTTACCTGGGCGGATGTCTGTTTCTAATCGAATAAGGATCTATGGTGTTGCGTCGTCGCCGAAAAACGCATTGAGAGAGAAATGGAAAAGAATTTGTCTGCAGGTGCCAGGTCTGTCTTTAAAAAAAAATAATAATACATTCCAAAATATTTTCGAGCCAACCGGTGAGAGCAATGGGTCTAAAATTGTTGGAGTTGCTGGAGATCTTTGTCAGGTTTTGTTATCGGAATGATGGTGGGTTGTTTCCAAGAATCGGGAAAAACATGAAATGTCCATAATATATTAAATGTTCTAAAGATGGAATGTTTCATGTGGTTGAGTAACTTCTGATAAAAAATAATCTAAATTTCCTGGTCCTACATAAGTATGTCCGGCGGGTGAAATTGCACTCTCTAGTTCTGAAATTTGAAGGGGAGCATTGTATGTTTCAGTGCCGTCGGAATGGAATTGTGCTAATTCGGTGTGAAAAGTGCACTGTGCATTTCGTAAGAGTTGAGGTCTATATTTGTTATCCGTGCTATTTTGAGCCAGGATATCGGTTATTGAGCTATTGCTTTTAGGTCTGTAATGGTGATCTTTTGGATTTTGAGGGTCGAGAGTGATTTGAACGGGGTGCGTTCGGACAGTCGGCGGGTTTATTCCCAGATTTGGGTTAAATGTGTTCGAAAAGTGAGCTGTTTGAGATATTCTGACCCTGAACGACGTCCGGCATCGCGAATGAGGCGGCGTGTCCTAGGTCATTCACGGTTTCGGATAATGAAATTGTGTTCATCAAGGTGTCTGGAATATTTCCTAAATGTTCTTTTCCTTCTCGCGATGGCATGTGATATTTCGGGTCTCCACCAAGGTACTGGCATTCGCTATGTAAAGGTTTTGTGATTGTAGTTGCCACAGATGCTGCTTCGAGAGGTGTACTTGTGATTTAGTTGGTGTTTTGTACCGGTGAAAGATTTTGGTTATATGGTGCATATGAGAGTTCCTGAAACTTGATCTGGTCTGCTTTCGAAGTTTTCCAGCGCGGGACAAACTGGGTGTGGCATCGGCCGCAGTTGAATATGTTGGTGTTAATTTAATTGTATAATGATCATAATCACGAATATCGGTGTCGACCGCCCAATCAAAATCGTTGGCCAGAGCCGGAGAACACATTGTTAAATCTATTGCAGTTTCTGTGTTGTGTCCGAGGTGACAAAAAGTTGGCTCTATGGTGTTAAATTGTGTCAGTCTAAAATGTGTTGAATAATTCGTCCACGAGTACCTGGTCGTGTACTTTTTGATTCCACGCTGGACTATTGTCGTTGAACTCGCCAAGTAAAATTAGCGCTTTTTTTTGTGTGTGCAAATATATCATGAGGCTTTCTAATTGTATCCAAACGTTTGTGTTGCCTGTTGATGGTTGAATGTATATTGAACATACATTTATATTTCGGCCATGAAAAAGTGAAGTACAAGTCACGGCTGGTGAGTTAAGTGTAATTTGTGTATGTGTGTAATTATTGTTCATGTGAAGGAATATACTTAAATTGCGGTGTGGTCCATTTGTTGCGCGTAGGGGCGCTTATATGCAACCGGTGATTTCCTTCTCCACCGTCAATGGGTCAAGACAGCACATGGGTTCCCCATCATCCTGGCGCCGGAAAAAGTAATCACAAGTGGGTGGGTGTCGGTGTCAGTGCCAGTGTACGTGTTGTGGGTTGGTGTGCTGGTGTGGATGGTGGGTTTAGTGGTGAATATGCTAGGCAGGCACGATTGCACAGTGAGCAAAGGGAAATAACGGGCATGAAGAGAGCTGTGTAGAAATTCGGGGCAGAATAGTTCAAGAAAACACAAAGAGGAAACAGAGCCGTTGTTCGAAGAGGTTACTAAGCACAGCCGAGTAAAGGTCGCAATGAGGGTACTTGAGGTAACTTCGGTGTGTGGTGGTAGAGTGTAACCCGGGTGGGAGGGGTGGCGACACCGCCGGACCAACCTGAAGTTGCAGCTTGCAGAACAGGAGTTGAAGAGTTGACGCTGGAAGTCGGAAGAGTAGAAGTAGACTGGCTGGTGGTAGGCTGGTGGCAGGCTGGCTCGGTGACTTTCGAGTACCGTCTCGGGCTCGGTGGGTGCGGCTTCCGACATTGTGTTGGCCTTACGGGCCACGTTAGCGTCTGGTCGGATATGGTTTGGTGAGATATCGAGCTTCTGTGCTGTCTCAGTCTCCATGGGTGTGGCTATGAAAATGGCGTAGGCTTCTCGCGCCAAGATGGCGCTTGGTCGGATATTGTGTGCCCGAGGTTTTGCGATGAAATCTGGAGATTTTTGTCAAGTGTTCTTGATGCATATCCATGTAAAGAAATTTCTTGTCTCCTTTTTCAGGATATAGTTACATTAAACAAGGTATGGGAGGCTAAAATTGTGTTAAGCTTAAACGTGGTCCCGTGGTCATTGAGGTCAAATGCAAAGCTTTTTCCAAAACAAGTTACATATTTGAAATGAGCGCCAAATTTTGGTCCTGAATCTACGTCTCATTTTGCGTATCTCCTCCGAAAAATAAACTAACGTGCCGATTCGTAAGCACCAATGTTTCGCCATCACCTGAGAACGTCAGAAGGCTTAGTCCTCGAATTTGGGTTCTAATGAGAATACGAATGTTCTTTTTGAAATCAGCGCACCAGAGCTACCCTGCACACCAATCATAATCGCATTCTGAGAGGTGAGGGTATTATGGGTGGATCGACCTGTCCTGGAACGCCCCCCCCCCCCCCCATTTTCAATCACCACCCCAATGCCATTTTCACAGCATTGGAACAGAGCTACACCGTGCCATGCTGATCATAAAATGTTGTATGTGATGTATTCTCGTGTATCATTGGACAGGTGCTGGACGACAACATTGTTCGATCGACGTTCCAATGACGCACCTGTTATAGCATCGATGACGAACTTCTACCTTTTGCACCGACATCATGCATATGTTCGTCGTGCCGTGTGGGAAGCAGAGTTGCGAGTCATACCATGAAAGAACAAATTTAATACAACAAACCAAAACAAAAATAATACGAAAAAAAGAAAAGAAAAAAAGGAAGAATTAATTCTGCCATGCGAGATAGAAAAAAAAGGGAAAAAAAAGAAAAATACCAAAATACCTATTCTCGCCGCAGCTGCGAGTGACGAATGTGCATGCAACATGGCCGGCGCCACGTGCTTTGTGGTATATATAGACACCCGAAAAGGAAATTCAGTGTAAGTAGGCTGACAGTATGAAGAGCTTCATCGTGATGTTAGCCCTCGGGCTATCAGCGGCAAAGCCGTCGCTCCCGATGTGGAAGATGAGGCCCCCGCCGTCCCTCGTGGAGAAGACATCTCCAAAAAGGCTCCGCCGTCCCTCGTGGAGACGAGACCACCACCGTCCCTCCAGGACAAAAGGCCTCCGCCGTCCTCGTGGAAAGAGACCACCACCGTCCCTCCAGGACAAAAGGCCTCCGCCGTCCCTCGTGGGAAAGACACCACCGTCCCTCGAGGACAAAAGGCCTCCGCCGTCCCTCGTGGAGAAGAGACCACCACCATCTCTCCAGGACAAAAGGCCTCCGCCGTCCCTCGTGGAGACGAGACCACCACCGTCCCTCCAGGACAAAAGGCCTCCGCCGTCCCTCGTGGAGAAGAGACCACCACCGTCCCTCCAGGACAAAAGGCCTCCGCCGTCCTCGTGGAGAAGAGACCACCACCATCCTTCCAGGACAAAATTCCTCCGCAGTCTCTACAGCATGCTATCGCGCTTTCTCCAGCATTCATCCCCGGTGCGTTGTCACAGACGTCCCTGTCCTGTGGTGCGCATAGCCTTTCCGCTGGCACCTACACAATCATGTCGCCAAATCATCCATCCAACTACGGCAACTACTTCGACTGCACGTACACTCTAACGCCGGCGGCGGGAGTCAACTCCCTCAGTATATCCTGTTCCGCGTTCAACCTGGAGTATCACCGGAGATGCGGCTGGGACTGGCTCCGCGTGAACGGAAACAAGTTCTGCGGCACGTCGGGTCCCAGCGTGCTCAGCTCAGCTCTCTGCCCTCCACTTCCACACGGACTACTCGGTAGTTCGAACTGGATTCCGGTGCACAATCACCGCTTCCAGGTCCTTACTCAGTTGCGGCTCGCACGTCCTGTCCGTCGGAACCTACACCATCATTTCACCAAACCATCCTGGAAATTATCACAACAACTATGACTGCAATTATGCGCTGACAGGCGCCAGCGGCATCAGATCGTTGTCCATCTCATGCAGCGCCTTCAACCTGGAGAATCACCGGAGATGCGGCTGGGACTGGCTCCGCGTGAACGGAAACAAGTTCTGCGGCACGTCGGGTCCCAGCGTGCTCAGTTCAGCTCTCGCCCTCGACTTCCACACGGACTTCTCGGTAGTTGGGACTGGATTCCGGTGCACAATCACCGCTTCCAGCACCTTACTCAGCTGCGGCTCGCACGCCCTGACCGTCGGAACCTACACCATCATTTCACCAAACCATCCTGGAAATTATCACAACAACTATGACTGCAATTATGCGCTGACGGGCGCCAGCGGCATAACATCACTGACCATCTCCTGCAGCGCCTTCAACCTGGAGTATCACCGGAGATGCCGCTGGGACTGGCTCCGCGTGAACGGAAACAGGTTCTGCGGCACGTCGGGTCCCAGCATGCACAGTTCAGATCTCAATGTCAACTTCCACACGGACTTCTCGGTAGTTAGGACTGGATTCCGGTGCACCATCGTGGCATGTGGTTGTGGTATGGCTAACCGCGCCTCCAGGATAGTCGGCGGGCAGGAGACCGAGGTCAACGAGTATCCGTGGCAAGGAGGCTTGGTCAATCCCGGAGGGACGCGCACCTGGTGCGGCGCCAGCCTCATCAATGATCTCTTCGTCATTACGGCCGCCCACTGCACCAACGGAAGGACCGCCTCTCAGATCCAGGTGCTGCTGGGGGATCACAGGATCGGTGTCCCTGACGGTGAGTCACGCCACATCGTCGCCCAGATCTTCCAGGATTCTCTCTTCACTGGTTCGGTCGTCAATGGCCACGACTACTCGCTGCTGAAGCTGTCGGCTCCGGTCATCTTCAACACACGCCGCCAGCCCGTGTGCCTGCCAACCGCCGGCAACACGTACGCCGGCGCCAGCGCCATCGCCACCGGCTTCGGCGTGACTGGCGTTGGCGACCCGCAGTCCACCAAGCTGCTGGAGGTGGTGTTGCCGGTCCGCTCCGACTCAGAGTGCTCCAACTATTGGAACGTGCGTCCCACCCACATCTGCGCCGGTGGCCTGCCTCAGGGCGGAAAGTCCGTCTGCTTCGGAGACAGCGGCGGCCCGCTCATCACGATGGAAAATAGCAGGTACGCGCTCATCGGAGTCGTCTCGTACGGCAGGGCGTGCGCCCACCCCAACATCCCGGACGTGTTCGCTCGGGTGACGGCGGCACTGTCGTGGATCCAAAACACCACTGCCGGCGCCACCTACTGCAACTAGGCCCGGCAGATGCCGCCAGCACCAGGACCAACACCAGCACCGTGGACTCCAGCTACAGAAGCCGGGTTCGCGGTCGCAATTGGTACCAGGTTGAACTAAGTGAAGCATGCACTGATAATTATATCCTTGCGGCCACTATCAGCGTGCATGCATTTTACATGGTATGTACGATTTTCGTTGCACTCCGCATACTGCCTTCACTTTAGACCGGACATCAGTGCTTGTTCTACAAAAATGATCTCTCCTTGTCCCAATACATGCTGTCGAAATCTGAAATGTGTTTGCAGGCCTGCCGGTGAATAACCGACACACTTAGTTCTCGGACGGAGCCATGTGCTGAACGAACTCACGTGATCGAGTAGCACGTTTAGAGTACAAGCAACGAGCTCAGCTGAGTAGCTACCCCGGACAATCACGCAGCAATCACTCACTTTGATTACGTTCGTTTCGAAATCCAGAAATACGCTTAAAAAGACGTTCTTTCACGTCAGCGGTCTCCGCCCAGCTCACGAGCCAGAAGAGCCACATCGGTTCTCCATCATACATTCAACACCACATGCTCTTGTAACGCTAATTGTATGGCCTAGACTTGCTTGATACTTGTCAACATGAAGTATGAGACAGGGGCGGATTCAGGAATTGTCATTGGGGCACGTGGTCTCCGGAGGGGCGCCATCTTTTCAGGGAGTTTCTCGCCAGAATATTCGAAGAGGAGTGCATTCCGGTCTGGAAGAAGGAGTGCCTTTTCCTTCAATGGAGCGCCTCTGCCTGCCAAATTCCAGGGGATTCACTCCAGTGCACCGAAAGGATGCCTTCCCTTCAGGGAGCGTCTGTGAATGAAATATCAAGGGAGAGGTGTGCGCTCGAACCTTCCCGGAGTGGCGCATTTTCCTAGCTGAAGGGGCGCCAATTTTCATGGGGGCACATATCCCCAGTGCCCCTATGCGCCTCTCGTATGAGACCTTAACTTCGCAATGCTGGAGTCATCTGGATCTTCCTGACCTGAATGTTTTTTATCCATCCTGAACCGTTCACCATATTGACATTTGGAGTATCTTCTGCCCATTCACGATCCCACATTGTGTTAAAAAATTGAACCCAGCCCTATAGCATATCGGTGCTAAGGCCGGTAAAACGAGGTCACAACCTGGTCTAAATGCCGCTTTTAGGCGTACCTTGAATTTTTCAGGAACAAGCACAACAGCACAGGCAACAACAAAGCCAAAAGTGAAATAAAGGTGCATTCGGTGCATGGGTGCATAAAGGTGCATTTCTTTTTTTGAAAAAAAAAGAAAAAGAAAATGTGACATCAGATGAAGTCTCCAGTCCAAATGAACGTTTAAGTAGAAAGACGGAGGTGTTGTACCTGTGGTACTTACCGGAGTATGGTCCGATGCGATCTTGTCAGTAATATGGTCCCATCCGGTCTGGTCAGGAGTATGGTCCTATGCAGTCTGGTCAGGTGCATGGTCCCATGCGGTCTGGTCAGTAGTATTGTAAGGAAGTTTTGCTCCCCCAGGGCTTTATCAAACATTTTCCCAATATATCTCAGCCAAACTTCCATTTGGCACGTGAATAGACTATAGGACCTCGACGTTTGTAATTTTAGAACCCCGGGTATAACTTCAATAACTCTGAGTCTCCATCTCAGAGTTCCTATTCAAACATATCTCTTAGCAGGCACCACAAACTCCAGCACTCCAAACGCCTATTTAATTAGCAATTAAATAGCGATAAATATTTCAGTTTCCAATAGTACTGCGTGATAGTCAGAGTAGTGCATCAGCGTTGATTTGTGCAGATATCTTCGTTTGGCACAGATAGGTTCAATAGCTTCATACATACTTCAACAGGCCATCTCACACATATATGCATTAGGGTGTGTCGCCTGAACGGTTATTCTTATGCATAGTGAAATTATCGTGCAGATCACCTAAAAAAAAACCCTGTGGTCGAAACCAAATCGAAATCAAACAATAAACAAAATATGCGACAGGCCGATAAAGAAACAAATTTGCCGGGCGCCCGGCGTTGAAGTCTCCGGTGATGGCGCTCCGTTGCGATTGGCAGCTAACACCACGCGTCGGCCGCCGTCGGAGCGCCGCCGCGGCGCTGTGACGAAAAAGGCGGCAGTCGGTGCTGTGGATGACTTATGAATGGATTCGGGTAATTCAAAAACAGATCAGGGGAGCCGGGATATATCTGATTGTAAAGATTAAACTTCACTGAAGGACTGATCGCTCCACTTTCCTTTGTCTGTGCTCCACCTTTCACAGTGCTACGAATCATCATTCGAATAAATTGCGTACGCACTAACGACACAAAATAGCTTCGCATGCCATACATCCCTGTTTTATTAGTCAATCCAAGTCTCCTGTTCCTTTTCGTTACTCAAGTTTCAAGGGAAACTGGGATTATCAGCAGTAGGGACAACCTATTAACGAGGGCGACACGAGCCGGCGGCGATCGTCGCATGGCGCGGGGAGGGACTGGGATGGGGCGGGAGACGGCCGGCGCACGGTGAGGGTAGAGAACACAAAGAGCGAGACAGGGCAGGGGAGGGGGAGACAGGGGGAGGGGAGGGCCGCCGAGACAAGGCAGTCGGCGGCGGAGACCCGGCGGGACGGCCCGAAAATGAGTGGTTTGGTGTCTGCAAGTTGTGCTCACTGCCTGTGAAGTGTGATATTACCTGCGTCGGTGTGATCGGGGTAAGATTTCGAACATGAAGACCCGCGCTTCCACCAAAGGGCTTTTGGTTCCTTCTGAACTAAAAACAAACCGACTGCCGACGAGAATTGACGTTCTGAATTACTTGAGTAAAGTGAATAGAGACTCATGCGTTGCGAACAAAAGGTTGAAAGAGGGCTAGCACCCCATATAATGTTTGTCGCGGAAAGTGTGATGAAAATGTGGTGCTGCGAAGGAATACCAATTGTTGGGAGGGCCCGAGTCGAACATATGGTTCGAGAATGCCGCGATCGCTACTTGCGATACATGAAAACTGCTGGAAAGAAGTCGGCATCACCAGGTGTACGTCCGTCGAGATGAGTGGTTTGGAAAATTGTTTGATATAGCCCGCTGCAAATGTGCTGATATCGATAGCTGCAAATGTGCGATGGCCGACAAAGGTGCCACGAATGGAGTTTCCCTTTGTCCAAGACCAGAGAGGACCTCGCCAAATGCAAATCGGCACCGCAGATATCCGTGAAACCACTCGTCGACGCGCCATGGACGAAATGAGGCGTCTGACCGCCGAGAGAGTCACATCACCACAACCGGGACCTTCTGGAATGGCCCAGCTAGATTATAATTCAGACCAAGATTCCGCCACAGATTCATCATCGCTCACATCTGTAGTCAATGAGTCAGAGTATATGGTGAACAGTAACACAGACGAACTGCTAAATACGGCTCTTAGCAGCGCTGGCGACGCAAGGGATCGGATTCACGACAGACCATAGTGGACAAAAGCGAGGAAGGGATCCCAGAGTCATGAGGATCATGCAAGTCGTGTATCTGGTCTCTACTTCGACGGTAGAAAAGACGACACGCTTATGACAGCCAATTCAAAGACGACGGAAGAGCACATTGTGGTTGTATCCGAGCCAGACAGTGCATATTTAGGACATTTTACCCCACAGACTGGGAAAGCGGAGGACATTTTTCAGTACCTGAACGCCGTGGCATATGAGTTTGGTGCGGATATTTCTGTGCTTGGCTGTGACGACACGAGAGTTAATACTGGCCAAAAAGGTGGTGTTATCCGTTTCTTTGAGCTCGGACAAAAACGCCCCGTCCACTGGTTTGTGTGCCAACTTCATGCAAATGAACTTAATCTTCGTACAGTATTTAGCCAGTTAGATGGAGTCACAACAGGACCTAAGTCGTTTAGTTGGCTGATTGACCGGGCTGCTGCAGGCGCAGTAGAAACCTTGCCAGTGGTCGATTTTGAACCAATCGATGGCGGAAATGTTTCAGAAATGACGCAGGAGATTCTCAGTGACCTAAGTTCAGATCAGGCTATTCTGTACAGTCTGGCGCGTAGTGTCCAGACGGGCTGCATCTCAGATAGAACTGCGAAAATGAAGATCGGTCCACTAAACCACTCCAGGTGGCTGACTCTGGCGGCGCGAATTCTCCGGCTCTACATACCAACCGAACAGCCATCAGACAGTCTGAGAATGCTAGCGGAGTTCATCGTGTGCCACTATACTCCCATGTGGTTCTGCATCAAGAAGAACTGGAAATGTTCTGACGGTCCTGGCAATGCGCTGCACAGCGTGCAACTTCTCAAAAAGTTTGCGACCTGAGATAGCGGCCATGGTCCAGCCGGTAATACAGCGCAACAGCTACTTGTGTCACCCTGAGGCAGTACTGCTAGCAATGGCAGCGGGCCAAGATCAAGCCACACGGGAAAGGGCGGTCACTCGAGTGACCGCCAGCAGTGTCGCAGAACTCAAGTCGATAGTGATACTGACGAAGTGCGGAAGTTCAAGCTTCCAAAAGTGAATATGGGGGCAAACAGCATCATGGAGCTGATTGATTAGTGTAATGAGGCGATAACCGAGCCGCCCTTGACGCGACAACTGTCCGATGATGACTTACTAGACATCCTCGCGAGTCCTCTCGAAGTACCGCCATACCCCGTGCACAGTCAGACGGTGGAACGGATGGTGAAAGTGGTGACCGAGGCGTCTTTGAAGGTAATTGGTGAAGAGGCCCGCCACGGTTACATTGTGGCGAAGTTGAAACACAGGTCAGCAATGCCAGTGCTCAGCAGCAAAAAGGATTTCATGTCGGGTTTTCTGTCGAGCATGTAGACAAGTAGTACAGTTATAAAATGATAGTTCGTACAAAAAATGTGGCCGCTCGTACAAAAGGTGACGTCGCTGTATGCCCGTCTCCTTCGGTTGTAGTGGAACGGAGCATGATGCCGATTTCGCCTGGTCTATTTGTCATAACAATAAGATATCAAGTGTCTCAGAATGATTTAATTGGTCTTCGATGTAAACAGACGAGGAATTTTGAAGATGTTCAAGTTTTCAAAAGTGAAAATATTAGCATTATTCGCCGATAGATCTACTGATTGAAAATGGAACGAACAAGCGACGTAAAGTGAACCTTTCTTTCATGCGTCAGATATCCAGGCAACTTATCAAGCGACTGGTGCTTATAAAAAGCCTTTTACCCCACTAAACACTTTCATTGAGTTTTATTAATGAGCTTCATCACCAGAATCCATTCATCAGTCATCCACAGCACCGACTGCCGCCTTTTTCGTCACAGCGCCGCGGCGGCGCTCCGACGGTGGCCGGACGCGTGGTGTTAGATGCCAATCGCAACGGAGCGCCATCACTGGAGACTTCAACGCCGGGCGCCCGGCAAATTTGTTTCTTTATCGGCCTGTCGCATATTTTGTTTATTGTTTGATTTCGATTTGGTTTCGACCACAGGTTCTTTTTAGGTGATCTGCACGATAATTTCACTAAGCAAAGTGGAATTTCCAAAAAAGGTCCTTCGTGACACAACCTAATATGCATCCAAGTCTTCACACATCTCGGCCTGACACATCACTTCAATCTCTTGTTAACAACGTTCACATACAATATCTCACTTGCACACAGACCGGTCCCCAAACATACTAACTCTCATCTCACAAGTTTACCTCTTAACAGACACACAGTGATTTCAGACGGTCAGACTCGAACATACCTCCAGTGGTGAGCGAGCCCGGGCGCCAGGTCACTGGCCAGCCGCCCTGTGGCGAACCGTTCGGGCGCAAGCCCCGGCGTCTAGTTAGTAAGAGAGTGCGATCCATCTCGCTCGGCGCCTATATAACCTCAGGGCCACCACCCTTTGACCGAGCTGTGAAACGGCCACCGCCCATGCCAGAGCCACATCGTCGCGCAGCTCTGTAAACATTTAAAATTGTTGCAAGTTACAGCGAGTAAGCCCTCGCCAGGGCTTACTCGCTGTAACTTGCGACCAGTCTTACGTATTCAAAGGGTGGGCGCGGGTTTCTATCATGCTGGGCACGTCCCTGACCATCGACTGAAATAAGGCTAGATAAGTCCATCATATATACCAGAGCACATATACAAGCCCTGGGAGCTCGTAAACGATCATCATCGTGAAATAAAGGCCTTACACAGGCGAGGAACATTACCGATAATGGTGAGGCGAGCCAGAAACCTGCGAGGTGGCGGGGTGCAACGTTTCCGCCATTTTTACAATTCATTTTCGATCGCTTCAGGGCCATCGACATGTCTCCAAATAGTTTTGCTCCTAGGTTGTAATCTATGACTGACGACACCACCCGATGTCCACACAGCAAATCGACGTGGTAAGCAGGGAGGTGCCAGCCAAGCCCCCTCTCCCGCTTATTCCCCTCTTCCCCCCCGCTTACCAGCCAAAGGTATACTAGATTTAACATTAACTATTGAATTTTCACCACATGAAGCGAATAAAATTTAAAGCTGCGCCAGAGGCCTTCTTTTTCGGGAAAATATTGTATGGGTAGATCCCCATTTTTGAAAATCCTGCCTATGCCACTGGGCAAACCGAATGTTGCTGTCTTCGGTTCCGACCGTCAACTAATTATTATATCACACATTTGAACAGAACTTCTCCCATGTTCCATCGCTACCCCAAGGCCATTTGCGCAGCATTGGAATGAAGCCACGCCGAGCTTTGCGGATCATAATCTGTTGTATGCAGCATATTCTCGCTTTGCGTTTGACGGGCGCTGCACAGCAACCTGTTGAACACAGCCCAGCCGAACTTGCAACCACGCATCTGTCCCGGCGGTGATCGCTCACTCCTGTCTTTCGCATCACTTGTTGGTCGTACCGCGTGGGACGCTGTTGTGCAAATCACATCGCGCGCCATTGAGAAGCCATTCGTTGCACCTGTTCTCGTCACCGCCTGAAGGACAAATAGAGAGCACAGATGGAGCGAATTCGGCCAACTAGAGCGATGCAACCTAGACATAAATTAAATGTCAATTCTCGGAAGCAGTTGTGGGTCATGCACTGATTGTGTGGCATGACTGGTCGTCCGTGATTTTTGGTATATATGGACACTCGAAAATGACACCAGGTCACAGGCACACTAACAGTATGAAGAGCTTCATCGTAATATTAGCCCTCGGGCTTTCCGCGGCCAAGACGTCGTCCGCCTTGCTGGAGAACATGCCTCCACCGTCCGTACAGGACATGAGACCCCCGCCTTCCCTCTGGGACAGGAGACCTCCACCATCTCTCCAGGATAAGAGGCCTCCGCCGTCTTTTCAGCAGGTCACCATGCCTTCAGTGCCCCTGAACCTCACTTTGGCACAGTCTCGTTCGATCCTGTCTTGCGGTTCGTACACACTTCCCGCCGGCAGCTACACGATCAAGTCGCCGAACCACCCAGCCAACTACCCCGACAACTTCGATTGTACATACATACTAAGGCCAGCAGCGGGTGTCGCCTCCCTCAGTATGTCCTGCTCCGCGTTCAACATCGAGTATCACAGCAGCTGCGCCTGGGATCGGCTCACCGTGAACGGACGCTACAAGTTCTGCGGCACCTCCGGTCCCAGAGGAAGCGCTTCAACTCTGAACATCAACTTCCACTCGGATGCCTCGGTGACTAAGACTGGATTCCTGTGCACCATCGTGGCAAGCGGTGGCTCACCAGGCTCCTGTAGTTGTGGTGTGGCTAACCGCGCCGCCAGGATAATCGGCGGACAGGAGACGGGGGTCAACGAGTATCCGTGGCAGGCAGCCTTGGTCAGTCCCGGACAGAGCCTCCCCTGGTGCGGCGGCAGCCTCATCAACGACCGCTACACGATGACGGCCGCCCACTGCACCAACGGAAAGACCGCCGCTCAGATCCAGGTGCTGCTGGGGAATCACAGGGTCGGTGTCCCTGACGGTGAGTCACGCCACATCGTCGCCCAGATCATCCAAGACCCTTCCTACAGGCTGGTCACCAGTGGCCACGACTACTCGCTGCTCAAGCTGTCAGCGCCGGTCACCTTCAACACCCGCCGCCGGCCCGTCTGCCTGCCAACCGCCGGCAACACGTACGCCGGCGCCAGAGCCATCGCCACCGGCTTCGGCTTCGTCCACTGGAACCCGCAGCGGCCGGCCACCACGCTGCAGGAGGTGGAGGTGTCCGTCGTCTCGGATGCCGCGTGCATTTGGAAGGTGCTACCGACCAACATCTGCGCCGGCGGTGTGCCCGGCAAGTCTGTCTGTAAAGGAGACAGCGGAGGCCCGCTGATCACTCTGGTGAACGCCAAGTTCACGCTCATCGGAGTCACCTCGTTCGGCTGTCCTTGCGGCACAGGATTGCATGACATGTACGCTCGAGTGACTGCGGCGCTGCCGTGGATCCGAGCGAACACCCGCGACGCCACCTACTGCACCTAGGCCCTAGGCCAGACAGGTGCCGCCAGCACCTGGGTCAGCACCGGCTGTGCTGCCGCCACCTACTGCAGCTAGACCAGCAGATGCCTACAGCACCTGGATCCGGGCCAGCTCTGCTGCCGCCACCTACTGCAGCTAGACCAGCAGATGCCTACAGCACCTGGATCCACACCAGCGCTGTCGACTCCAACTACAGCAACCAGGTCTCGCAGTCGCATTTGGTGCAATGGGTTAATAAGTGATAAATATGTTGGGGAATATTTACCGGCTACCACTTTCAACATAGATAGTGCGCTATGCACGCCGTGTACCATTTGTTTTCTACTAGTTTGCCTTCTACTCGTTTAAGGATAACATTTTAGGCCGAACATTAGTGCAATACTGTAAGGGGAGAAAATAATGCTGCTTTTCCTTTTCCTAATACATTCAATACCCTCTCGGAATCTGCGTTTCGTTTCAAGCCTATTGGACCTGAGCGATCTTGAGTGGACAAGTCGTGTCGGTGTATTCGCGGCATACTCATGCTTCGGAGATAACTTTATTGGTTACCAAAACTCACGCGATCGAGTGGTGCATTCAGAGTCCATGCAACAAGCTCATCTTTGGAGCTATCTCGTGGTGTCAGCCAGCGATAACTCAACGGAACGAAATGCACTTTGTTGCCTACAGATACGGTGTATAATGCATTCTTCCACGGCAGAGTTCTTCGTCAACTTCACGAACCACAATAAAATTACCTCTTGTGTGTCTTCAGCGCCACATACCGTGAAGACTAAGTGTATATATTAGACTCGCTATATATTTTTTAAGGTCAAGGATGAGAAGTGAAAATTCACGGCAAGTATTATGTGATGTGATTGACAATTACACTAAGCGCCAGAACGCAACATGCATGCATTCACTGCAAGCATCGTGTCGACATCCAACCGATGTGAACTCACGCAAACGGGGAAACTTACCCCGTTTGCATGAGTAGGCTATCCGTAAACGGAAATGTGCGATCTGGTCAATTCGCAAAAGTTCCCATCGCGTGGTCCCTTTACAAGAGAAAGGTAGCCTCCTGATCGGATTTTTGCGATTTGGCGCCTGACGGGTTGCGGTGAAAAGTGCTGAATATTTGGCGCATATTTTTGCGCTTCTCACCCACCTGCTTCGAGCAACGGCGTGCAAAAGCACAAGGTATCATCAATGATCCACGTTGTTGGATGTTGTTGGCCAGAGAGATAGGGAGTCAGCGTGACTGCGTATTCAACGGATTTTGGTGGCAGGAGCATCGACTCGAACGATTAGTGTCTAGCTGATACACATATGGTTGTTGAAGCAGGATTGTGCGTGGCTCAAGCTGCATTCATGGTTTGGGTCTGTGGACGGCACCTAATTGAAGGCCAAAGGAGTTTTACGGTCTTCATGGAAGGTGCGAAAAAAGCAACTGCAAATTTGGAGCATTGGGCCTTCATGCTCTTGCGCAGGAGAAGGTGCAAGAATTATAAGTAAAAACAAGACGATTATTTTTGGTAATTTCCCTAAATTTATTCAAACCTGGCAGAGGAAATTCCAAGAACATGACCCTTGCAGCCGTACCGTTAATTGGTCATGGTTGGCGCTAATCGCAAAATTCAACGTCACGAAGACCAAAATTGTGTTAAGTTTTTTCGTGTTTTACTATGCCTGCTTGCAAGATAATAATTTTCGCAACTTTTCCTAATCTCATCGTATTCGGAAGTTCAGCTGTTGACGTAAACGGAGTGAATATCCTGCGTGTGCACTGGCATTGCCGGGTGTTCCAGGTTGGAGGGAGGGGTACGGGAAAATCACGCGCTTCGGCTCGAGTTCTGCCAATATTTGCTCACCGAATGTAGGCCACCATGTGTTGTGGGTTAGGGACATTCCCCCCTCTGCCTCCGGCGTGGCGACGCCTTCCTGCCGACGTGCACTGCCGTCTCGAGACGGCGATTTCTCGTCGCCTCCTCAGCGTTCATGGCTCAAAGAGAGCCAAACCAGATCACGCAACAGCTGAAGCGGGAGCGTGATGACGCGTTTCGCGGCCAGTGCATTTGAAGGCTGGTTGCGATCTTGAGACCCACCGGCCGTTCTGAAGCCGTCTGAAGAACGTCGTCGTCGTCGTCGGGATGTCGTCGGAA
Source organism: Imbricaverruca yamaguchii (assembly GCA_034440575.1). NCBI lineage: Eukaryota > Metazoa > Arthropoda > Thecostraca > Neoverrucidae > Imbricaverruca > Imbricaverruca yamaguchii. The sequence goes on along the minus strand of JAOTOL010000593.1, from coordinate 33,183 downwards.
CCGGAACGTGATTTATGTTTGGTGATGCGCACACTGGACATATTGCCGTCGGACGATGAATTGGGAACTTCGCAATTCGTTCGGTAGGTGAAGAAAAGAGCGCCGAAGTGTGATCCGGGATAATTGACAATTTTGGTCCCCGTTTGCCTCTGATGGTCCACGACTCGCTGCCGACATACCTGTCAGTAGTCTAAATAGCTCTGCTCCGCTCCGACACCCACAGCAGCCCGCACTCTCTGACGAGTGGTGGGCCGCTGGCGACCCTGCCACGCCCTCCACCATTGCACCGCCCCTGTCGTGCAACCAAAGGGTCCTCCCTCGCCTACCGAGAAGTGTTGCCTTCTCCACCTTCTTCTGCTGCGTAACACGCAGGATGTTTCGAGAGTCTAACTGCGGCGGCGTATCGACCGGCATATGGGTTCGCAAGGTCGGCACGGGGAGCACAATTTATGCATCTCCTTGCAATGAAATGCTGTAAGAACAATTAATAAGTATTGTCCAATCCATCAATAATTGAGTGGGTGGGGTATGATTCACTTGTGTCGTATGTAGTATACAGCTGTGAAAGATGCCTTTTGGCAATCAATTGATATAAACCTTCCATATTAGGCAACTTCAAGCGGATTCGCAAATGTTTGGAACCACAACAGTAGTATCCTGTAATCAGAAATCATATTAAATTATCTCATTTAAACTTAAATAAGATAATTACCTTAATTAACTGATATGTCAACAATTAATTACACTAATACATCTTGATTACATCAAATTGACTTTATGACGTTAAAATCACAGTTAAAATTATTCCGTTGAAATGGAATATACGGATCTTGTAGTGGGGACAGGTTTCACGCAACCAACTTTGCTTATCGTAAATATCTGGTGATTAAGCCGCCCAGAAATAATTATGATGTGTGACTTGTGGACAAGGGATATGCAATAAGCAAAGCGGATTGCGCGAATCCTGGTCACACCACAAGATCCATAAATTCCAATTCAACGGCGAAAATTTTGACCGTGAGTGTGTCATTAATGCTCAGACACAGCCACCCCGGTGTGCATTACCTTGGTGTGCATGCAGCAGCATCAGGAGCCTGGTGCAATTTGGTTGACCTCCGTCAAGAGGTCCGTGGTTCGGTCACGACAAAGTGCGCAACGAGCAATGCCAACTGTACTGGAATTCACGGATCGGGTGGTGGGATCAGGGTGCACGCAGTAAGCTTCGCTTAGCATAAAATCCTTGTCACTGCATTGACTGGTTCAGTTTGTAGGCTATGTCCGCCGTAGTGTACATTGGTCAGACATCGATACGATGTTTGCAAAAGGCGCACACACGTTGCGCTCTGACATTTGGTGTAATTATCAATCACATCGCACGCTCCTGGTGTGCATCTTGGGGGTTTGGTATCCTCCAATTTCAACTCAGTCCCTCACGGTCTGTGGTGTTGAATACACACAGGAGACAATTTTCCTGTGGTTCATGAATTGGACGACGACCGCTGGCGTTGAAGAAATATGCAATGTATGTGCAGATATCGAGGTGCATTTTGTACGATTGATTTGTCGCTGGGAAACTTGACGGTAACCAGATAAATATTCACTTTTGGTTCGAATTCGCTTTAGAACCGATTGGATTCTTTAGAAGTTGCCGGCCAGGCCTCGCCAGGGGCCCGTCTGCTCAAATATCGGGTCCGGGAGTCGAGCCCTCTTGCCTGAGTTTCGCTACCTCGACCCACTATCTTCTCTGCACATGTTGTAGAATCTTCACGGCTCCAACTCCATTAGGACATGAAATCTATTTCATGAATTGTTTATTCATGCTGAAAAAAAAACGCAGCTGAACGGACCGAATTATGTTTTGGCCAGTCACTCATTGTACCGTCCAATGGACTGTACAGTGATGCTAGGGAAGTAGACGGCAAAGTGAGACTAGCCTGGTCATGTCAGCTAGGTCATGTTTGGATACTGACTGTAGTTATGTCGGCACGTGGTGATTGGAGCTGTCCATCATTTACACATGATGACTGTTCATCATCATTGAACCAGCATTCACAATTTGAGGTCGTAGTGGGTCTGGGACTTCACGAGATTGGGTTCGGCTCGGACGTCGCGTGGGTTCCAAATTTCTGCAGATTGTCATCTCTAGTAGTGTGTCGAGGCACCCAGCAACCGGCTGTTGCCGGCCGGTCGGAGTTCGGTTAGCGGGGGCAAATTTTACAATTATTAGAAATTTTAGTGAAACATAGATTTTAAAACAGTACCTTTTCGTGTTCGCAACAACGCTGTGAACAAGAATCAAGCCGGTTTCAAAGCGAATTCGCCACAAAAAATGTACATACGTATCCGGCTGCTCCGCCGGATAGCTCCGAAGAGAGTGTGCTGCATGACTCTGTAAGCACCACTCGATCGCGTAAGCTTTGTTCAGTAACACAGTTCGGTTGCAGAACAGAGTGTGTCGTCAATGCACCGACGCCACTTCTATAGCCATAGTCATCCTTGCTCAACAGGACTGAAATTCAGCGGAGATTCCAAATGCGTGTTGCACGCATATGGAAATGGAAAGTCAACATTATTTTATCTTCCTACAGCGTAAGGTCCTGCTAAAAATTCCGTCTTCAAACCGGTAGAAGGCAAACCGGTAGAAGGCAACCCAGAAGAATGCAAACCGGTAGAATGCAAACCAGCAGAAAGCAAACCAGTGGAAGGCAAACCGGTATAATGCAAACCAGTAGAAGGCAAATCAGCATAAGGTAAACAGCACGTGACATGCACAACGCACGGTCCATGCTGATAGTGTTGTCAGATGTATAATCCCCAGTATATTTATGGAAGCTTGTCGTTCCGGCTGCAACTGCGAGACCTGGCTGCTGTAGCTGGAGTCGACGGTGCTGGCGTGGATCCGGGTGCTGACGGCATCTGCTGGTCTAGCTGCAGTGGACAGCGTCGCTGGCCCGATCCAGGTGCTGCCGGCATCTGCCGGGCCTAGGTGCAGTATGCGACGTCGCGGGTCGCGGTGTCTTCGGCTGCGGCGTCGCGATTAACAAATTGGTACATCTGTTCACTGCTCGAGCAGCTCGGACAGCCAGTGTCGACTAGTCACCGATGCACAGACCAGTTGCCCATGGCGTGAGTGCCGAAACCCGGCAACTAAAAAAGGCGTTCTGGTTCGCAAGGACTGCCGGACGGGGGCGCCCGACCAACGAAAGGAGGGCGGACTGTGAGGAGTCTGCGGCGTGCCTGCCTCCGCCGGTGCCCAGCGGTGCGCGGAGTGGTAACCGGGCGCGCGGGCGTGGTACCGGCGGCATGGGCGTGGCATCGGCGGCGTGGGCGTGGCACCGGCGGCGTGGGCGTGGTACCGGCGGCGTGGGCGTGGCTGGGGGCACCGGCGGCGTGGGCGTGGCACCGGCGGCGTGGGCGTGGTACCGGCGGCGTGGGCGTGGTACCGGCGGCGTGGTGGCACCGGCGGCGCGGCGGGCGCCGCGTGTTGTGCGCACGGTCTGTTTGCTGATTGTGTCTGCGGCGGGGCGCCCGGGGCCTCGGGTCGCCTCGGCGGCGGAGCCGGGTCGAGCCCGGGACGCGATTGCTCGAGGTTGGGGGTGCGTCGCTGTCCGGCAGTGGCCGGGCCGACTACCGTTGGAGATTGTATGCACCTCGCGTACAGGAACTGAGGTCGTGATACTCGAGTCCGCAAGCGGGCAGGGAAACTGGGCCTGCACTACGGAACCTACCCTCGAAGCCTATAGTTGCACATTCACTCGATCGCCCACAAGTGCTTTCAAGAGGCGACGGTGACATTATTTTCACGCCTCATCACCCTAGTTGCCCGAATTCGCTCCATCTGTGTTCTCTATTTGTCCTGCAGGCGGTGACGAGAACAGGCGCGACGAATGGCTTCTCAATGACATGTGATGTGATTTGCACTGCACCGTGCCGCGCGGTTCCACCAACGAGTGATGCGAGAGGCGGGAGTGAGTTATCACGGCTATACAGATGCGCTATCGAAAGCTCAACTGAAATGTATCGAACAGACGACCGTGGAGCGGCTGTCGAATGAAGCACGAGAACAGACTGCACACAACAGACTGGGATCGGCATGGCTCAAGGCTGTGGGTTCCAATGATGTTGGTTTGGCTTTCGAGTAGCGATGGAACATGAAACATATCTAGTTCGAATTTGGAAGAGCTTGGGCAAATCATGGTCATCTACGTCCAAGTACACCTCCGGGTAATCGCTTTACGCTGTGCTGAATATCAAAGCACGTCGGCTCACAGGCTTTCGACGGCATCGCCATGTATCCATTTATTTATAATGGCAACGTGAATCGGCTCATGCACGTCGAATGTCATTCGTGGATGGCTAAGTACGTTATTCCTATGAGTGCATGCATGCTTTTCGTACTGGAGTGCATGTTGAAGTACGTATTGGCATTGTTGTGTCAACAGTGCTCCTGCTGGTTTGGTGGCGTGAACATATGGAAATAGTAGCTGGAGGATTTCTGGGTGCATGTCGCCCAGAGGCAATGGCGGCGAGAGGGTGAGGCCGCCTTCTCGGCAGAATATGTTTGTCTTTGACCGTCAAAGCTACTACAGTTCAGCAGGATGTGGCATATGCTTAATGTGGCGTTGCAGGAGTCGCAGTGAGGTGATATCATCCTCTATCTGTGGCTGTGTTAGTTTAGTGCAAGTAGTTCTAAATCTGGTGAAGATGACTTCCTTTCGACGATGCGATTGATTTGATGTGTTCCATGTGCATAGCGTCGGCTTGACGCCGTGAGTATGGTTGGAGCGGTGATGCGTAGAGTTGTGTTGTGTCAATGTGTTCTGGTAATGGTTAAGTGTGTGACGTTGTAGCAACCGTCTACCGAAGATTCTGTACTGGAATACCTGATTCGTTTTCCAAGAGCAAGTACACGACCTTTGGCTGACTGATAGTTCAGAATGGCCCAGTATGCGGTTGTGCTGCCCACTAAGGCCAGTTCAACACCTCCATAGCATTCCATGCACTAACTGAGCTTGGACCGGACCTGGGAATTACGTCGGGTACGTACCGGATCTGGGGCTTCAGAAGTCTGGCTTAGATTGGGCTCGGGCTAAAAAAATTATGCAGATTGCTGTCTCTAGTAGTAGGTGAAGTAATGCAGATTGTTATCTTTGGGCAGCTGGCAACGTATCGCCGAGACGCCCGTTGTCCGGACAGCTGTGGACGGCATCCGGTCGGCGGAGGGTGTGTGTGTGTGGGGGGGGGGGTCAATTTTGCGTTCATTTGAATTTTTGGTCAAATATGCACAGACTACTCTACACTCCTATTGTTATTGCATGACTATCAGTGCTCAGTCACAGTCCTTCCAATTATGGCGGATCAAGTTGGGCCTGGTCGGACAAAGATGACCTCTTTCACACGTTGATTTAATTGATCCAAGTTGGCACGTGAACTTATCCCGAGCTCCCACGATCCACCATTCCTCGCATAAAGGTGCATGGGTGTGGGGCGTAGCAACAAACGACTGGCCATTTTTACCCTTTTGCCAATAATCCTCGATGGCCGTGCGATAAAGAATGGCCTGAAAATTACTCGTCCCAAGATGTTCTCAACACTAGCATCTGAGTATCTAAGCGTTTACTGCCACCAGCCATCTTATGTCACGAGATATTGCGGACAGGGCGGATATCGCAGTCTCATTCTCCGGCCAGTGTTATGCACAGGATTCCACCGTTGCACGCATCTCCCCTTTGGTTCCTTCCCATCTACAAATCTCCATTCGAGGCGTAGCTTCCATATGCACATCAGGGAAAGTACTCCAAGCTGCAAGAAAGCCTGCGTAATGTAGCGTGGAACTTCGCGACGCCGCCGGTCCGTTATGCAAACGAAACATCCGCAAACTGAAACTATATTGGCTTCTGGTCTCCAAGTCTCATAGTGGCGGCGTATGCATCATGTATATGGTAGACCTCTGGTTAACATTGAAACATCCGGAGCATCTGCTTGGCGACTGTCCAGCTTCCCTGCGCGACTTCGCCGAAGTATAAGACAGCCATGCACTCGGGTGTGGTAGGACACCTTCCATATAGTACGGCGAGGTGGAGAACACCCCCAAATCCCATCAGAGTACGAGACAGTGTGTCCCATCAGAGTACATGACCGCCATATACTTCGGTGTGGTGGGTGACACCTTCCAAATCCAATTATACATATATATATATATATATATGCATATGCACATACGTACGTATTCGCAGTTACGACGCACCCGACGCTGTACCTTGCACATATATCGTTGGGTACGTCGTCACTTCGAAGTTTTCCAGTTACTTAGTCAGCGAAGCATCTAGGCCCTAAGAATGGATTCTCAGGGTCAAGCAAACTTGAACAGAACGTCGAGAACACTGAACGTCATATTCACCGCCTTCCGATACGCCTATTCGCATGGATGCACACGATATGTGCTAGTTAAATATCACCCATAAAAATATATTGGATTTATATCGCCAGCGGCGAGTTAACGTCGTAGGTATATATATACATTTCGAGGTCTGGCAGAACAAGAGAACCCCCCTCCTGGGTACGGCTGGCGGCCGACCGTGGTGACCTGGTGTGGCTGAGAGTGTGAGATCAACCACAGCGCTCTGCCAGCACCGCCTCAGGCGCCTCCCGAAGAAGCTGAGGCGCGAGCCCGAAGCGTCGCGAGGTCAGAGGTCGGCTAGTGCGGCGGCGCCGTTACCCAGACTTCCGCCATCGAAGCCTCAGGCGACAGGTGGCGCCCTCTGCTCGGACGGTGTGCGTGCGCGCGCCGGCAGCGGTCGCGGACCTTGGAAATTCCGCCATTGAGTGTGTGTGAGTGAATTTTGCCAGCCTGACACCGTGTGGTGATATCGGCTGGTGCCGTTGAGTAAACTTCGGTAGGGGACATACTAGTGTTAAAAGCTGGCATCCGTTCTGCGCATGCGCAACTTCTTGTGAAAATACTCTTGTTTTTGTTGATATAGTGCGCTTTTGGGGAAATCATCGGTGCATGCATAGATTGTTTACGCTTTTGCCTCAGAATGAAGTTTAACGGCATGTTCATTTTGCTGTAGACTAGGTAATATGGAAGTATGGCCACTTCGGTCCAAAACAATAACATTTATGAGTTAGTATCTTTGATACTGATGACATTACCTGCATCAGGATTTGTGGATGAAAACAGGGACACAAGCCATAATATTGTGTGCTTTCACAGCGAGGGGTGCCTGAGTGAGGATTGCACCTGGCCATGTGTGAAAAATTACATTTTCTAGCTATCAAATAATAGTGAGAAATTTTCACAAACATCACAGCATCTCAGTCATTATAGGAATGTTTTAGCATTCAAAATTGACCATACTCATTAAACTGGGGATAGGCAGCATTCATCCTACAATACCAATGTTTGAATGTTAGTTTGCTGGATAAGCATACCATGTCTGTATACCTAGAAGTTCAAGTTCTGAAGCAGTGTTCAGATTTGTTTGATTTTGATGCCACATGCAAACGATTTCCCAAGGCTTATCCTTTGTTTTGTAGGATTGTGAAAGTATAGGTACATATACAATATACGTGGTGAGATTTAATATGAAACATTTGCTGCAAGAGTGCATAACTTCCAATGTGCTGTGCTTTAGGGTATTCACTGCACATGTTTTGCATGTATTTTAACTCCATAAAGAAAACAGGAGATATGTTTTGTTAGCTTTGGTTATATCAGGATGTATACTGTGCAAAATTCTGGAGATAATTGTTTTCATTTCAAATTGTGTATGACCAATACATTATTCTATGAATGCTTCCATTTGAAGAGGCAGGCAATAAAGGGGCTATGAGTTGGGTAATATTCTAAGAATGACATTAGGAATGAAAGCAGAGCATAAATTAACCTAGCCCACCTTAACCTCTTGTCACAAGAAATCATCTCGAACACTCAATGGCTAAATGGCAGACAATGTGCCCTAAATCCAAAATCATATTAAAAGTGCTTTTAAAAAATGGTACTGTAGTTTAAGACAACCATGATCAGTTTTACACACATTTCATCTTCATAAAGCATGAGTAAGCTGTAAGGTAAGGAAAGCTGCATGATAAATACATTTTCAATGCAATGTCTTTAAAATTGAGCTTTCTTCAAAACTGTTCAGGCTAGGTTATATTTGTTTAGCTAGGTTATATTTTTTTCCATCGAAAATGTTTACAAAAAAAATCTTTAAAAATTGCACCCTTAAAATGATTCCTTTCTTGCATGGCAGATTAGGCTAGGTTATTTTTGGTTACGCTACCTTTTTCTATGTGTTCAATGCTACTTGCTGAATATCATGTTACATCATATATTACCCAACTAAGCACCCCTTCCTGGCTCTTATTTTGTTTCCCCGACTGCAAAGTGTACATTTGCGGAGGAAATGAGTGGACACATGTTAGGCACATTCATAACCATTGCACTGGAAAAAGAAAGTTCAAGACATCAAGTATTTCCTTAAGCAGGAAAACTATCTTTGATGCATTTTTCCAGAATATTGTTTTTCAACTTTAGAATCCAGCCTAACCTGTTTTTTCAGTTAAAACATCCACATTCTGCAAAATTCGAAATAATAACCAAGCTTCATACCTTTGTTTGCTTCATGGAGGTAAAGTTTATGGAAAACTTCCCTCATAAACATCATAAAGTACAATAAACTACACTAAAGAGCATAAAGTGCAATAAACCAGAATATTCGATTTGAACACATAGGCAAATATGCAAAATTTATAAGTAGTCAAAAACGGAAAGACTGAAAAATTGCTCTCATATGTTTTGTTGCATCCCTAAAGATAAGCAAATGCTGAAAGTTTTGGTAAAGTATCTGTATCCATTAAAGCGTTACAACTCGTTGAACTTTTTTGGAGGTGGCCTCACTTTACCTAAACTAACTCGTTGACCCTAGATGACCTGACTTCAAAGGTTTGACATAGAATATCAAAAGTGATGTGGGAAGAGGTATGCCAAATTTCTGCGCGTTGCCGCGCGCCGTTCGTTCACTATCCGTGAAAAACCTGAGGGTGCAGTTGATGACCCCCCCCCTCCCTCCGGTACGGCGCGGGCTAATGCAAGGAGTTCTTTAAACACTAGTGTAGCTAAAGTAATTTTATTATACACCAGCGCCCTTATTATCTGCAACAAATGGACATTGTGTTCACTTAAAGACATCGTTGCGAAGTTATTTCATCTTTAATCAAATTTGACGAAGTATAGTAAGTTCGTACCATCCTTTCATCAGAATGTTCAATCTCATAGCCGCCATGCGACCGAATGGCATCCTTACAGTTCGAGCATCCGCCGCTAGGTGGAAACGAAGCGCCAGCAGTAGCGTGGCCGCGCATGTCCCCTATCGTGCGCCATTTTCGAACGGTGACGCTTGGCCACCCGTCACGTCGCCGACGGACCCGACGGCGGACCCCCGCGCGGACCAATCGGCGGCCGGCTGGTCCGCTGACCCAGTGACCCGTGGCCTAGACGCTGGCCTGGGCCGTCTCGTGCACCTTCTTGACCACGGCCAGCTTGGAGTGCGGGTCGGTGACGAGCAGCGAGCGGTAGGGCGGCAGGCGGGTGCCGTGCAGCATCAGCGTCCACTCGCGGATGCTGCCCTCCTGCGGACGCTCGCTGTTGAATCGTGCCTGTCGAGAGGTCGGGGTCAACTGTCAGCCTGCGCTGTGGCACGTGGCATGCTCAGGGACGCTGGGAGTCGGGTCAAGACACGACGTAGGTCAGGTCGGCCGACGGGCTGGCGCAAAGTTCGAATGACTGAAGATTTGATCACAGGATGGTTATATTCAGTTTGCCAGGCACGCGAAATGTCAGGAGAGTTCAGATGGGACATTAGATCACAAGTTTGATTGTGCTGCTGGGGATATTTCATATTGGGAATCAGTCATGCACGATATATTTTGACCTATCACAATGTCAGTCTGCACACACAACAGCAGCTGTATGTCTTGCGTGATCGAACGTCCCCTCGGTGTCCTTCAAAGGGGCGCGAAGTTAAAGCTGACAGTAACCGTCAGGGCTGTGTTTCATGTCCGCCAAGTATCCGAGACAGAGTTGCAACACAATTTGGGGGCACATCAACATAAACATGGAACGTCTTAGATCATACCGCGAACTCTATGCGAGACCGCTTAGGTTTGCGGTGAGGACACAGCAAAAATGTAGTAGTGGTAAATGTGGAGACTAGGGCGAACCGAGGAATTGTTTCAGAGGGAAGCATATGAAGAAAAAAAGAGAAAACTGAGGGAGCAGGTATGCAGTGAAGGCTGAATACCTGAGCCAATATCAGCTGGAACCATCATATAAGCACCAAAACACAACAACGCACATCATGTACCCAAAGGTCCCGTCATTAGTAAACGTACGTGGTACATACAATATATAGACCACCTGTAATCAGCTGCTGGTGGTAGTACGGACAAGTACCAGATTTGGAGCATTTATTATGTTAATTTGGTCATATGCAACTTTGAAATGTATTTAGCTGCGAAATGAGCCAATATCGAATCCGTACGAGTCACACTGCTTGGCATTACCTCAAGATCATGTTTCGCAAATAGCCGAGCAAGACTGGTTTTATCAAGACCTCGTCCTCTCTCCACCACTCACCTTGAGCGCCTTCGCCATGTGCACACTATACCATGGACACCACCAGTCACCCATCACCTCGAGGTTCAATCCTGCGCCAACTTTATGCCTATCTCTAGCACCTGCCCTATGTGTACCGTGTACTCACCACGAGCACCAACCCTGCGCACACCCTATGTCTATCTCGAGCACCCACCTTATGTCTACTCTGTGGTCACCACATGCACCAACCATGCGCCCACCCTACGCCTATTTCGTGCACCCACCGTGTGTCTACTTTGTACCCACCACGAGAGCGCACCCTGCCTGTAGCGTATGTTCACCTCAAGATCCCGTTCCGCACCCAGGATGTAGCCATCTCAAACACCCATCTCGAAAGCCCACTCTGGATCCACCTTGTTCCCACCTCTCAAATATCCACGTCGAGATCCCATCCTGCATCTACCCTACACTCGTCACGAATGCCTATCCTGACATCACTCCCTGCACTCACCACGAACACCCATCTTAAAATCACACCCTGCACTCATCACAGACACCCTTCCTGACATTACACCCTACACTCATCACGAATACCCATCTTGACATCACATCTTGCACTTCTCAGGAATAACCATTTTGACAACCCATCCTGCATTCTTCACGGACACCCATCTTGACGCCGTACCCGGCACCCAGCCTGCACCCACCTCGAGCAGCCACGTGCCGGCCGGGTGCTCGGCCCAGGTGTGCGTGGTCATGAACGGCCACTTGGTGAAGCCGTCGCGGTCGTCGCGGTCGTTGGGTCGCCGGCTCAGGATCATCGACCTGGCGGGTCGAGTGGCGGGCAGGCGTGCCGTCAAGGGTCGGGTCAATAGACGGACAATTGCGGTCAGATGTAGCAATAGGCGGGCATCTGCGGTCAGATGTAGCAATAGGCGGGCATCTGCGGTCAGATGTAGCAATAGGCGGGCATCTGCGGTCAGATGTAGCAATAAAAGGGCATCTGCGGTCAGATGTAGCAATAGACGGGCATACGTGGTCAGATGTAGCAATAAAAGGGCATCTGCGGTCAGATATAGCAATAGACGGGCATACGTGGTCAGATATAGCAATAGACGGGAATACGTGGTCAGATGTAGCAATAGACGGGCATATGTGGTCAGATGTGGCAATAGACGGACATATGTGGTCAGATGTAGCAATAGAAGGGGATCTGCGGTCAGATGTAGCAATAAAAGGACATCTGCGGTCAGATGTAGCAATAGAAGGGCATCTGCGTCAGATGTGGCAATAGGGCTCTGCCGTCAGATGTGGCAATAGACGGGCATATGTGGTCAGATGTAGCAATAGACGGGCATACGTGGTCAGATATAGCAATAGACGAATACGTGGTCAGATGTAGCAATAACACATATGTGTACGGACATATGTGGTCAGATGTAGCAATAGAAGGGGAACTGCGGTCAGATGTAGCAATAGGCGGGCATCTGCGGTCAGATGTAGCAATAGGCGGGCATCTGCGGTCAGATGCAGCAATAGAAGGGCATCTGCGGTCAGATATAGCAATAGGCGGGCATCTGCGGTCAGATGTGGCAATAGACGGGCATCTGCGGTCAGATGTAGCAATAGACGGGCATCTGCCGTCAGATGTGGCAATAGACGGGCATCTGCCGTCAGATGTGGCAATAGACGGGCATACGTGGTCAGATATAGCAATAGACGGGCATACGTGGTCAGATATAGCAATAGACGGGCATACGTGGTCAGATGTAGCAATAGACGGGCATCTGCGGTCAGATGTGGCAATAGACGGGCATATGTGGTCAGATGTAGCAATAGACGGGCATACGTGGTCAGATGTACCAATAGACGGGCATATGTGGTCAGATGTAGCAATAGACGGACATCTGTGGTCAGAAGCAACATCACATATGTGGCCAGATGTGGCATAAACACAGTCCAGTGTTCAAATTCGCCAGCAGCACTGTGGCCAGATGTGGGAGTATCTACTTCCCCGGGAGCTTCGACGGCCCTGGTCTAATAGGCATACATGCATGCTGCCCATCGACGGTCTCCAGGAACACAGAAATACGTGCGTGTACGTCCAGAAAGGCTTGGTGGTGCACTGTGAGATGTGAAGATATGCTATGGCTTGGCGGTGCACTGTGAGATGTGAAGACATGCTATGGCTTGGTGGTGCACTGTGTGGTATGAAGACATGCTATGGCTTGGTAGTGCACTGACAAGCTATGGCACCGCCATTATCCGACTCAGTCATGGTCGGATGACCGGACAACAATTTTATGTGTGCAATGATCATGCCTGAAATGTATTCTTATTAGACACGCATCCATCGTTGAAGTTGGTGAGGCTATATTGCGACAGTGTCCTCTCTTTCACAGCCTCACCGGCATGACCGTCGCCATGGTGCTGGTGCCCTCAGGGCCTCCACTGACCTGGTGCCCATGGGCGACGTGAGGAAGAGCTCAACGTCGCCGCGCCGCGTGCTGTTGATGGTGATGACCGCCTGCACGTGCTCCAGGTACCGGACCTCGGTGTCGGTGCCGGCGCACCCGGTGGTGGTGATGTTCCAGCGGAGGGTGCCGTTCTGCGGGATCCGACTGTGGACGCAGCACCGGTCAGGACGGCTCGCACACCGGCCGATCTGGGCCCAAAACGTGTTTTTGAAAACGCGTTTTTTTTTAAATCGTAGAATTTATTTTGGTGAACCTGGAAATCACGTCTAACGCACAAAAACAGCTTCTGAATCGTGAAACCGTCAATTCGTAATATTGATGAAACTGGGCTCTGGACACGTCACGTGCCTCCACAGCCCGGCAGGGGGAGTGGCCAGGATCGGAATACGGCGTCAGGCGTCCGTTGGGCGTCCGTAAAATCGCATTATCCGGCCCATTGTCCGTTTGTGATGGACGTCCATTGGCGGAGTGGCAATTTGGCAATTTACGTCCGTCTGGCGTCCGCTCAAAAGTCGGCCTTGTCCCGGCTTTAGCGAAGCTTCTGCGACAGTGCGCTAGAACTGCGTCACAGGCGCACGCATCCAGCATCCGTCGGGAACGCAGCTGTACCGAGCGCACCGCGATTAGCGACTTTTTCCATTCCGTTTCAGACGGACGTCCGACGTCAAACAGCCGCAAGGCCGAAGCCGGCGCCGTACGCAACAGGCCGGTGCGCGCCGAAGCGAAGTCGGCGGCTTGGCACAAGTTGTGTGCGGCAAGTTGTCAAAAGAAAAACGAAAAAAGTTGAGCGTCGTGTGTGGCGAGCAAAGTTGTGCTCCGGACCAAGAACACAAACTGAGCACATCGTCGTGCTCTGAAGCACCGGGCAAGGACGGTTTTCAAGCAGTGGCGGTTATCAAGATGGCTGGAGCGTTAGCCGATTCTGGGGATCCCAGTTTTGGAATAGGCCTAATTTATCAATTATTAATAAATCAATCAATCATTAATTAATCAATCAATTATTATCAATTATTAATTCAAGTGTTATGTTGCTGACGAGGAACCTGATTTTGTTTGCATTACAGAGGCATGGGTCAGTGAGGGATATTTTGGAGATAGCTTGCAGGACTAAGATCGAGGGATACAATATGTTTTCATGCAATATGGGTCCAGCAGTGAAAGGGGGTGGTGTAATGCTCTGTGAATAGCTTATTCAGTTCTCAAAAAGTAGCAGGTGGGGATAAAAATGTGTCTTAAATCCATTTGGTTTGATGTCGCTGTGGGAAAAGGCAACAGCAATACACTGATAGGAGCTTTCTACCGATCGGGAACCGTGCCACATTCTCAGCAACTGGAGCTTGACAAGGTGATTTGTGAGGAAATCAGTAGAAACTTTTGGAGGAAGTGCCTTATTCTTGGTGACTTTAATCTAAAATGATATGAAAATGTTGGTGTTGGCTCCCATCATGCAAAATGTTTAGGAAATGCCTTGAAGAGGGCCTGTTCTTACACCAATTTGTAATGGAACCTATCAGGCATGGCTCATTCTTGGACCTTGTATTCTCAGATTTAAGTAACTTGGTTCAAGACTTGACTGTAGCAGAATCTCTGCGAAGAAGTCACCATAACATAGCTAGATTGAAGGTACATGTAGTGGAAATTATTAAGGATAATTTTGTAAAGGTTCCAAATTTCAACACAGCAGACTTTGACTGCATGAGAGCGGCTTTAAGTGCTATCAGATGGGAAGAACAATTATCCCATCTGATAGCACTTAAAGCTTTACTGTGCATGTCGGGCCACGTTTGGAATACTGTATCCAAGCTTGGTCTCCTAGCTATGAAAAAGATTGTTGGCATTTAAAGAGAGTGTAAAAGAGGACTACAAAAATGGTTAACCCGCGCCGTCTTTCCGGTCAAATCCTCCCACCCCGTCTCGGGGGGGGGGGGGGTTGAAGACCCCCTCTAAAATCAAAATTAAGCATCGCACGAAAACGAAAGCGGTGTCATCGGAAAGCGCTCGATGAGTAGGGTCCGGGTCCACCCTCCAAAACAATGTCCCTCCAAAAGTGACGTCACCAGGGGGCTAAATTTGTACGACTTTTCACGACTTACATTATGTTTTTGACTCTGGGGAGTTCATTTTGGTGGATATATGAAAGAACAAAATTTATTTGGAATGAGAAAAGGACAGCCAATGCGACCAGGCAATATTTTTTGGCCCCCCCCCCCCCCCAAAAAAAAAGAGAATATTTTTGGGAAGTTTCAAAATTGTGAGTTCAAGTTCTTAAATTTTATTTTTCCAATGAGTAGAACAGACCGAGAAACGTTGGAAGTCAAGTTGCCCTAATAAAAAATGCTTACTTTAGCCAGAATCCTGTATTTGAACTACAATTTGGCAAATACTCAAAATTTATATGTAGTCAAAAACAAAACAAAATGCCAAATTCAACTCGTACGTTTTATTGCATCCGTAAAGATAAGCAAACGATGAAATTTCCATTAAAATGTCTGTATACGTTAAAGCGTGACGACTGGTTTAACTTTTTTGGAGGTGACCTAACTTGACCTTGACTAACTCGTTGACCCTAGATGACCTGACCTAAAAATTTTGAATCAGCATGTCAAGTTGATATGGGAAACGGTATGCCAAATTTGGGCGCGCTACCGTGCGCTGTTAGTCCGCTATCCGCGAAAAACCTGAGGGGGGGGGGGCGGTTGAAGAACCCCCTCCCCCGAGACGGGACGGGTTAATGGTATAAGCAGCCCGGCATATGAGGAAAGATTGAAGAAATTGAATGTTTTCACTTAGATATAGAAGGCTGAGAGGAGATCTCATCGAGGTCTTCAAATTTGTCCATGATCTGGAGAGGGGATAACTTGGGGAAATGTTTGAATTGAACATAAATGATGGAATTAGAGGTCATAAATTCAAAATTAAAGTTAACCACAGCAGAACAAGGTTAAGACAGTCTTTCTTCACCAACAGGGTAGTAGAACACTGGAACCAGCTGTCAGAAACCATTGTCAGTAGCAGCACATTGAACATCTCCAAAAACAGCATAGACAATCATAAGAAAAGAGGGCTTGCTTTGCAGTGTTTCAGGGAGGGCTGATCGGCGGATTTGGTGGGCTACTGGTTCAGTGTTCAGAGTGCAGCCAAGAAGGGCCCTTGCGGCTCATGGTTTCACCAATCTTTTATGTCTGTCTTTATCACCTTGATATTTTGAACTTGTTCCCCTAGTTTTATTTTAGGCAAAGTTTTAACAACCGACCATTTCCTCATAGTTGCTACAAAGGCATCATTTTTGGTTCATATCAACACCTGTTGGCACGGCATCCATCGGCTTTGACAGCTGTTCTTGGCTTCGATAGGAGCAGAATTGGTGCGTCATCTTGGAATCTTTACTGCTATCTGTGTTATGATCTGTTCCGTCTTTTTGGCTGTCTTTGTGCCTGGCTAATAGCGACCCGCACAAGCCGAGTGCTTCGGTTGTTTGTTTATTGGTTGGTTCACGACACACTTTATGCACATTCACGGCTAATGGCGCCGCCCACTGTTTCGCCGGTGGGCCGCGGGATTGGGAAATGTCCTGAGTGACGCTAGAGTCGAACCCGGGATCTTTGGTACACATAGCCCGACACCTTAACCACTCTACCATCCCCGTCCCGCCGAGTGCTTCGGAGCAGAGGGTGAAGGGTCCAGCGACTTCGCCGGGATTTCTTTTTTTCGGGGGGAGGGGGAGAAGCGTGATGAAGGTGCCAATTCAGGATCAAAATCTTTTTTTTTCAGTTAGGTTCAATTAAATTCATGTCACTCGGGATCTACACGGTGTGGTTAAGGTACCAATTCAAAATCGCTTCAAGGATTTTCCGGCTGGGGACTGATTCAAGGAGTGTGATCAGGAATGCTCAAGGGCGATGGAGGTGCATATTCTGGGTAGTCACAAGGGACTTGTGACTTGTATGGGAGCAGTAGAGAAGCAGAGGATCGAAGAAATGTTTAATAACCCGATATTTTTCGGATGGGAAGAGGCGATTTGGAGGGAGTCAGTGATAATTTGCATGGGATATATATGCGGAGAATAAAGCAGGGCCGATAAAGGTCAGCTTCCAGGATTTCAGAACTATTATAAAGAATGGAATGACAGTTCAGGATTTTCATTATGAACTTGTTGAGTGCTTGGTGACAGTGTTGACCCAGGGCTGCTTCCAGTATTGTGTGGCATAGAAGTTGAGATGCTGACTGGTGGCAGAGGGTCTTCTCGAGGGATAGTGGAGGTGCAAAAATGTGCAGACAAATACTGGGGGCAACACTTCACCACCAATTAATTTGCACAAGATTATACTTCACATCATAATCAAAAAACGTGTTTGTGGTCAAGTGTGTCTGGGCGATGTTTCAAATTATTTAATGCAGCCACTGCCTGTCATTAGGTAGTGCCTTTCTCCTTGTTCCAATAGATACTCTATCACACATTGGGTAGTGCAACAAAGACGTGGCCCTTTCACGTATGACCTTGATATTAACCTGAAACTACCTGCAATATGTTTTTCCCTCAATCATTGCCCATTATCAAAGATTGATTAAGTGATATCCTGCACCACCACACATACACTGATGTTGATATGCATATCCTTTCACACGTTAAGTCAGGTTAATACAAGGTTCCAGAGCATGTGCGTCAGCACGGAGGAAGGAAGGAAGGAAGGAGACGCGTCCCCAATAAATTGTGAAACATGGTATTGCGCCTGGCATTGCATGGAACAAAAATTGGCCGAAGCCAGTCTCGCTCTCGCCTCTACCCCTCCCATCTAAAATGTATGGCGATGCCCGTGATGCCAATCTAGATATTCTACTTAAGCTAATTTCCCCCCAATGGGGCCGTCGTTTAGGGTAAGACTCAATGAATGCATGAATATATATATATATATATATATATATATATATATATATATATATATATATATATATATATATATATATATATATATATATATATATATATTTATATTAGATGGAGGAAAGGAGAAGATTGAGGAAAGATTGAAGAAATTGAATATGTTTTCACTTAGATATAGAAGGTCGAGAGGAGATCTCATCGAGGTCCTTAAATTTGTCCATGGTCTGGAGAGGGGATATCTTGGGAAAACGTTTGAATTTAACAGGAATTATGCAATTAGAGGTAATAAATTCAAAATCAAAGTTAGCCACAACAGAACAAGGTTGAGACAGTCTTTCTTCATCAGCAGGATTGTAGAACACTGGAACCAGCTGCCAGAAACCATTGTAAGTAGCAGCACACTGAACATCTTTAAAAACAGCATAGGCAATCATAGGAATAGAGGGCTTGCTCTTCAGTATTACAGGGAGGGCTGATCGACGGATTTGGTGGGCAACTGGTTGAGTGTACAGAGTGGAACCAAGAAGGGCCCATGTGGCTCATAGTTGCACTAATATTTTATGTCTTTATATATATGTATATAATATATATAATGTGTATGTGTGTATGTATCTGTGTGTATATACTTAATTAGCCATGCATTATTTGTTTAGTCCTTGAAGAAGAACTACCCATTCAAGTTTGTCCACCACTTTTTGTATTGCCCCTGATCACTAAGAATATTTACTGTTCGAGACCGCGCCACAACACACACGAAATGGTGTCTCGGGACTTCCCTCACATGCTCCGGCGATTAATACTGGAAACGGATGGTGCGGGAAGTAATCGATTCAGTGCACGTGCGCGTCTAACCTGCAGCTGCAGTTCATTTGCGCGCATGACGGAAGACATCGACCACTTGACGTGGTCGATGGCTATATTTAGCGAAATTATCATGACTAGACACAGTAATGCTGATGAAATTAGACTGGTTAGCTGAGCCTAAACAACGGGTCCTGTTTCCAAGGCGACCGTTGGAAACGGTCGAATAGAGAGGATCGAACAAAGCGCATAAGTGAATGAGCGACACGTCCGTTGCATTTTGTTGCTCCACTGAACGTGTCCCAACGAAGCTGGGAGCCACCAACGCCAGGCAAAGTCCCGCTGGGACTCACGACAGCAAGACATACTGTCGGGCTTGAAATGCAAGACGTTCTGAAGTAATTGTCCACCAGAGGCCCGCAGATTGCAGTGTCTGTTGACATCACCGTGGGTAAGGCTCCCTCTCTCCAATGAATGGCAGTGGGTAGAGCTCCCGTCATCGGCCAATGGCAGCAGGTGAAGGTCCACCTACCTTGTCAATCGTAGCGGGTAAAGTTTCCCTCCATGACCAATTGCAGCACAGCACTGCCAGGCAGGAAATAACCAGGGACTCGAAGGGCACCTCAGCTGAACGATGCAACCTGCTCCGGACTCGCTGAGTGGATCATCCGTGGACTGCAATGGAATGTGGCGTAAAGCCAAGGACCCCGCTGATGTCAGCCGGCATTGTAGGCAGCCATTTATGTCGCATTACCATGCCTCACGACAGGATTTCATGGTTGAAGCCTATCTCAGCGAACCAATGATTGCACGACCGCTTGTATAGTCTTCCGCAGAAGCCAAAAGACTGAAGGAGCTATGCGACGAAAAGGGGGAGGTTCTGGCTACCATACTGATTGCTAGTTCCTGTTGATGGTTTCAATCGCTTCTAGACAGTTCCTGGTAGAACTCTTGCAGTGGTGATGCTTTCCAGGTGGCGT
Source organism: Imbricaverruca yamaguchii (assembly GCA_034440575.1). Lineage (NCBI taxonomy): Eukaryota > Metazoa > Arthropoda > Thecostraca > Neoverrucidae > Imbricaverruca > Imbricaverruca yamaguchii. The sequence goes on along the minus strand of JAOTOL010000593.1, from coordinate 13,443 downwards.
TTATTTCTGGGTATCTCCATGTGCTTAATCTTAGAATCTGCATCATGCACAGTACGTAATGTCGATAATGATTACATGCCAGCAGGCGAAGTAATTATGGTAATGAAGTAGAAAGGTACGCAATGATTGAGCTCACGCCACCCGTTATTAATGCAACTCCAGCTATGATGATGTCCTGTCGTGCCGGTGAGGAGAGGCAGTGTCTGGAGTATTGAATCAGTCTGATCTATTCCAGCAGATAAGCCTGGTCCGAGGACGGTCTGAATGCCAACAAAGCAAGATAGATTAATGTAGTTCGCACAACCACAAGTATCTACGCCAACAACTAGCTCTAACTCTGAGAAATTTACAACAGGTATTGCTCAACGTGCAGTGTTTATTGTTAGCAAAGTTCGAGGACATTGTTTTTCGACTTGGCGTGGCAGAGAATGCACCAAATGGCGTGCTGTGATTGCGACACATTTAGTTCCTCGTTGACGTCGCGATGCCACAGCGCACCTCGGTACATCGACCGCACATCGGTGTTCAACACAACCAGAAGCTCACGGGATCGTAGTGGTAGAGCGTTCGGTGGAACTGCGCGTACGCTTTCGGAGATGTGGTAAATTGTGCGACTACTATCGGAAATGTGAACTGCGCGACTACTATCGGAAATGCTGTGTTGAACTGCGCGACCGCTCTATGAAATGTTGTAGTGAACTGCGCGACCGCTCTAGGATTGTAGTGAACTGCGCGACCGCTCTAGGAAATGTTGTGAACTTCGCGACCGCTCTGGAAGATGTTGTGAACTGCGCGACCGCTTCCGGAGATGTTTTGGTGAACTGCGCGCCCCCTTTCGGAGATGTGAACTGCACGACCGCCCTGGGAGATGTTGTGGTGAACTGCGCGCCCGCTTTGGCGGCGTGGCCAGTGAGTGGGAAGGAGCGGCGGCTTATTGCGAGCTGCAGTCGAAGAACAAACAGCAGGCGAAGTGATGATTGCAGAACGGCTCAGCCCGGTGCGGCGGTCCAGACCTAGCTGCCGCTCGCCCAGCTCCACTGGGGTGGCGGCCGGCGGGGCCCTTCCCCCTCCCCTCCCCGGCCCCCCTTCCCGGTGGGGGCCGGGCCCGCCCCTCCTTCGCCCGGCCGCGGTCCCCCCTTGGCTGCCGTCCGCCCAGCTCCACTGGACGGCGGCGGTCCAGGCCTAGCTGCCGTCCGCACAGCTCCACTGGACGGCGGCGGTCCAGACCTAGCTGCCGTCCGCCCAAGTCCACTGGACTTCACACCGCTGTGAGATAGCATCGGCGCCAGCTACGCCTCGGCATCGAGGCAGGCACTCGGGTAGCGACAGAGTACAGCAAGTGGCGACAGGGAGGCGGCTGTGCCACGCCAGTCTCTCCCACAACTTCAGAAAACCTGCCCGCGCTTCCTCCATCGACCTACATGGCCGGAGGGACCTTTGAAGCGGCGGTGCCTGCCCCGCCTCCGGTTTGACGACCCATTACGATCTCGAGTGCGTCATCAGCCGAACGCCATCATCATCTGCAGCCATCAGGACCACATTGGCTGGGCATCGGCAGAGCACTGAGCCACGCAATATGTGACAATATGCTGCAATGTGTGGCAAAGTGTGGCAGTGGGCGGCAATGCTGCAGAAATTGACGCTCTGAGCGCCCGACACGTCTCCTCGTGACGAGGTCGTCAGAGGACCGTTGACCTACACCGCTATCTCCGGCCAGCCTTCCTTCACAGCGCCGCGTAGAGTAGCGGATCGGCCAGCAGGGTCAGAGCCAGCGATGCCGAGCCATTTGGCTTCGGCTTTCAGTGGAATCGAGCCGACAAAATCGCTTGAGCCTCTCCCCGACTGAAACAAATTGCCACTCGCCTCAGCCGGGAGGGAGCCAGCCTGGGTCCGCAGATGAACCTCGCTCCGACGTAAGCCGGCGCTCGACCTGACCGTGATGAGAGCGTCGGCTTACGCTCCAGTCCGACCGGACGGACATCGGAACCACCACGCCGCCGCGGCCGGTGGTGTAGTGTAGGGACCACGTCAGACGTCGGGCCGACAGCAGATGCCACGCCGACCAGGCGGCCATGCCCGGCGCGGTGGGGAGATGCCGCGCTATTATCAGATCACCCTCACTCTCGAATCGGCGCGGTGGAGAGATACCGTGCTGTTGTCGGATCACCTTCCCTCGCAACACGACGCGGCGGTGGGATGCCGCACTATTATCGCATCACCTTCGAACCGGCGGAAAACAGATACCGCCATCGGGGCCGGCGGCTGAAAGCCCCGCCAACGCCCAGCCCACCCCACACCACACCCGATCACACGCAGACACCACCATCGTTGGCGGCACTACGGGCCTGCAGCCGTATCCAGTGCACATCGAGCCCGACCAATCAGGCGACAGCCAACACCGCGCGAATCTCGCGGCGCCCACGCGCCCGTCCCATCGCGACAGCCCAGTGGTGCCCACGCGCACATGGGCACCACCTCTTCACCAACGGCAGCCCCGAGCACCACACTCGTCCTGTCATCAGCCAGGTAGCGCCCGTTGGCTCACCTCACAGTCAACAGCAGGCCCGGGCCACGCGCCGGTAGCAGCTGCTGTCTAGTATCCACTAATCTGGCGTGCGGCGCCAGTGGCAGCACGCTCCTACCCATGTCCCGCCGACTGTGTCTGCGTTACGAAGTGCTGGCGACGCTGTAACGCGGCGCAGCCAGCTGTACCTCACCCTGTGTGCACCTCAGGGTGCGGCACAGGTGGGTACCCCGCCAACCCATCCGTGGCTGACACTTGACCACAGCTAGACGATGTACCATGTAAGACGAGATCGATCAAGACCGGGTGAAAGGGGCTAGATATGCTGGGGTGGGTAGTTTCCTTCGAACATGATACATAGTATTGATTAGTGTGTCATTATCTGCGTTCTAATCATGTTATATCTTCGTCATATTGGTTTACTCAGATGACCCCTGCGACACTTAAGTCTTGACACGCGCCCTGGGGGGCCTCTGAAAATTAAGCGCACTGGAGGGGGTGGATTCCGCCCCCTTAAAATATCGGCTTCTATTAAGGCTAGAGCAACGAAATTTACAGGGTCGGTGGGTACGGTAGTGATATCTGTTGCGTGCAAATGTCATGACCTTAGGTCAATATCTTCAAGGTCAAATGAGGTCAAAATAGCAAAAGGTTATGGTTTTGTGTGGCTTGGCTTGTCATTGTTATAGATGGCTTTGATTGTGTTTAAATGCTCCAAAATTGGCATTGAGGATGTTTTGGACATTGCTAATAATGCAATACAGCTGTTGGATCCGCCATTTGACCACAGATCACATATAGGAGCCCTTAGCATGTCATTACCTGCTCCAGTTACCGGAACCTGGCTGCCCACCCGACTGCTCAGTCGGGCGGCTCGGCACAATCGGCTTCGCAAAGAAAGGAGTGAAATGCATGAATAAAGTATGGAAACGCCTAGGCACATAATGACAAGCAGATTTCCGGATGTGTAGTGAGTAACATGCAAAGTGACATCAATCGCATGACAGTCATTTGCATTTACGACAACATTCCAGTTGACCAAGTTTGGTTCCATTAGCCTGTCATGACCTCTGCGACCTAACATGACTTTTGAATTATATAGCATAACAATGTGCATCAAACAAGTCGCTTGTGTTGCCAAGAATACTTCCTTTTTGCCAACATACGGGAAGCGCATCAGCGCCAATATTTGTGGTCTGGCGCTGATAATTCTGTTTTACTTTACGCCTAACTCGAAAAATGTACGGTCGATTTTCGTTTTTCGTACCTTAGACAACCCGCCGGTAATTTTTAGGCAGGTACGCAAACAATGGCGTTTATCGGCCGATAACATCTGGAGTTACCTACGAAAAACAGGAGGGGTGGGCGGATTTCGTCCCCCCCCCAGAGCGCGTGTTAACACGTAATGATTGTATGACTGCCCCAGGTGCCGGCGGCTGAGCTGGGGCGACGACTGACCTGTCGCGTGCCACGGTGCCCGCCTGGCAGTGGTAGCGGGCGGGCACCTCCTGCCACCGCTTGGCCAGCGCCACCATGGCGCCGGCGTCCATCACGCCGAAGCCGAACAGGTGGTTGTACTGCAGGCCGACGCCGTTCATGTGCCAGAAGTAGCGCTTCTTGTGGTCGTACAGCGAGTTGCGCTTGGACGTGAGCACGGTCAGGTGCTGCACGTCGCGCCAGGTGAGGCGCGGGCTGTCGGCGAGGTCAGGCTGGGTCAGCTGGCGACCGGTCACGTCGCGCCAGGTGAGGCGCGGGCTGTCGGCGAGGTCAGGCTGGGTCAGCTGGCGACCGGTCACGTCGCGCCAGGTGAGGCGCGGGCTGTCGGCGAGGTCAGGCTGGGTCATGCTGGGTCAGCTGGCAACTGCGGCACGTCGCGCCAGGTGAGGCGCGGGCTGTCGGCGAGGTCAGGCTGGGTCAGCTGGCGACCGGTCACGTCGCGCCAGGTGAGGCGCGGGCTGTCGGCGAGGTCAGGCTGGGTCAGCTGGCGACCGGTCACGTCGCGCCAGGTGAGGCGCGGGCTGTCGGCGAGGTCATGCTGGGTCAGCTGGCGACTGGCCACGCGGCGGCAGCTGTGCGCTGGCCGAGTGTGGCTGCATTGTGTGCGGGTGCGACGGGTACGGCGGACAGTAGGTGACGTGGGGTCAGATGAAGCCAGCTACGTGAGATCAGCTGTACTCTGCCAGGTCAGGTTAGCTGTACTCTGGCCAGGTCAACTGTACTCTGCCAGGTCAGGTCAGCTGTACTCTGGTCAGATCGACTGTACTGTGTCAGGTAAGGTCAGCTGCAATCTGGGGTTACTCGAAGTCAATCACATTCTGGCAGAGGGAACAGGGACTGGCAAATAAGATCAGTAGTACGATGAGTCAAGTGATGCTATCTGCGTCCTGGCGTGTAACAAGGGTGCCATCGAGTCGGAGTGGAGCGACGGCGGAGCACAGGTTACTCGGGGCAGGTCACACCAGTGTCCACAACTCCACATGTGGGAGGGGAGCACGAAGACAAAAACACAAAACGCTTCATACTTACGGGGCACGGCAAACCAGTAAATAAGCATTTGTGATTTGGAATGGAAAATACACTATGCAAATCCCTTTGTGTCCCTCCGCTCCAAAAAAAGTCATTGCGGCGTATGCGTTCATCAGCACCGGTCAGAACATGGCCACCATTGTGCAGAGCTTTAGGGTTTTAGGGCGCATCGACCATGGTAGATCATTTAGCTATGGTATAGAGCTGCAGTGCATCACATCTGGCTATCACAACGCATGTTTTTTCTTCAATTTTTCACCAAGCTATTTAAACATAATCGCCATGCTAAGGCGATCACGTTTAGTCGCCATGGTGCTCAGTGGTTGGTTGCCTGCGGGAACCAAAACAGCCATCGGCTATTGTTTCGAGTTGAGCCTAACGTCGACAAGTTAACGTTGAAATCGGCATTGACAACGCCTTCCCGTGTGAACCGTAAGATACGCGTCAGCTGAGATACAAGTGATGCATCTGAGAGAACGGGCGGTGGGCGGTATGCCCATCTGAGAGGACGGGCGGTGGCCAGTATGCCCATCTGAGAGGATGGGCGGCGAACAGTATGCCCGTATATGATGGCGAGTGCCGGGCGAGTACAAATCACAATGATGAAGTGGCATTTGTAAGGAAAAGACATAATTCTTACCACATAATTGCTAAGTGTCTTCAATTGCTATAAGCGAAAGAACACCACATTATCTGACGACGCTTTAAAATATTTCTGTAAAAATGGGCAAAAACTTCGGATGGTAATCGCATCGCATAGCAAGGCCGCCGCAAAATGTAGTGGTATCCAGATACAGCAAATCCACACGGTTTGCGGGTTTAAGGAGAAGGAGCGTGAACGAATCACATTAAGGTATCTGAACCCGTCATATCAGGTGTGAGCAAGTGCTCATAGTTCGAGGGTACGTTTTATTATTATTGAATAATCCCTATGTAGACAGGTTCCTAAGAGGGTACCAATACTGAAGAAAATGAGCACCATTAACAAGAATGATGAGACAATCGAGTCGGACATGGCAACAAGGGACGGAAATAGACGATTGAGACGGGCATGGAAACAAGGGGATGGAACTCGACAAATGAGTCGGGCATCCCAACAAGGGATGGAAATCGACAATTGAGACGAGCATGGCAAAAAGGGCATAGCGACCGGGTGGAAAAGCTAAACGGCTAGGTGGGAAATTCACATTATTGCAAGTTACCATGACAGTTTATGTATGTAGCTGCGTGGGGAACTTCAGCTCAATGAGCACATTTTGCCAACAGTTATCGATGTATGACTTTGCTGCCGGATGGCTTCTCATGCAGGCATTCCTCAAGTCCCCTCACTGCTTCACTTGTATTATTCGACAGAACCAACGGAAGTATTGGTCAGTCCAGTATTAGCTTTCGTCACCTGATGATGCTATTGAACTGAACCGAACTGAGCCGAACCGAACACCACGAAGGGGCATCTTGAAGCGGCCAGTCGATACACACACAACGAAGTGACCAGACCAACAGACACGATTCAGCTGAACGCCGGCAAATCGCTGGAGCCGCCACAACTTCGCGAGAGGCGGCACCTATTGCTTGTGAACGGCGGCACATCCGCCCCCCTTCCCCCCCGAATGATTTATTTGCCGCAGCGATGACGAATACGCCGCCGAAGCCATTACGACCGGCGCAGATTTCCCCCTGAGGCCGGTCGAGCACCTGCAATTTTCGCTTGAGCATCACAGCTTCTTGTTGTCGCAGGAGTTGCACAGCGGCGGTGTTGCCATGAGTCCCAGCCGCCGGCATACTCGTCTCAGGAGTTATACCGCGGCGGAGTTGCCATGAGTCCCAGCCGCCGGCATACTCGTCTCGGGAGTTATACCGCGGCGGAGTTGTCATAACTCCCAGCCGTCGGCATCCCGCCGGAGCTTCGTGCGCTGTTTGGAACATACTCGGCATGCTGCCGCGTATGCTGCGGAATGCCGTACCGTATCTGCCTCGCCATTGGGGATATCCCTGTACGCTGCTGCGCAACCACCCCTATGCACGCAATTGGGTTGCATTTGTCGTCACTACTTTTCAAAGTCGGCAGACAAGGCATAAATGGCTTGAATGACATCCCCATTATCCCGACTGCATAGACCTCTTTCTCCAAACTCGAATCTTTGTCAGGAGCTTGCATTACTGGGATTGATCCCCAATCCGCTATAGAGATAGTTTGTATGCACCCACCCTCGATTTCTGGTGTCGGAAAATGTAGATGGTGCATTGAAAGCAACACGAAAACGAGGTTTCTTTTTGGCATTCCGCGACTATGATGCTCACAAGGTAACTATAGGCATCTGCTGCATGTGAACTTTTCGAGGTTTGCCCGGTCAGATTCTCTCCCCGGGTCTCCGGATTTGTCTCTCCGGTCAGATTCTCTCCCCGGGTCTCCGGATCTGTCTCTCCGGTCAGATACTCACACCCCTTCTCGGGTGGGCGAGGTCCGCAAATACTTCCAAGCTAACTTGGAAGCTAACTTCTACTCCAACTTCCAAACTAAGCTTTGCATGAAAATGAGCTGGCTATCATTGGAAACCCCGTCGATGAATAGGGTCCGAAAACGTCTCGTTCTTTCTTGTTGTTGGTTATTTCGAACATCGAAGTGTTTTTTTTAATATAAAAGACGTATCTCGACGTACTAGGGTAGCTTAGGTTGCGCAATGAAGCCTTGCCTTGCTGCTATTTAGGCCATGCAAACGAACTAAATCACAGACAGCAGTGTCTAGATAGGCTTAGCCCACTTTGCGCACCAGGGCATGACCTGACCTCTGGTCACTTGGCGGAGGTCAAAGAAACTTGGCAAGGAACTTCTTCTAATACTTCTGCATGCATACAAAGGTAAAAATGTTCTTAGAAAAACATAAATAACGCTATTTTCTTGTTCCGTGTGGAACTACTTTGAATGTCGAGTTTCATTATGCCACGCATGTGACGTCATTCACACCCTCCGGGTAGCACTGGTCCACATTGTGGCTACAGTATCTGATGCTATCAGTTACCTCTGGAGTTACCAACTGGTCCTCGACGTGGCTAAATTATCTAATGCTATCAGCTGCCACTCGAGTCATCAATTGGTCATCGACGTGGCTGCACTCCCTGATGCCATCAGCTGCCACTCGAGTAATCAAAATCAGATGATATGGTCGGATATAGCGGCTGAGGTGGGGATAACATATGCCAAAAAACCGCATAGCATCTGTGGCCACCATACCCCAGCAAGTTACAAAGTCATAAATTGTTCAGACTTAATGAGAACCACAAGGTTGCACTAGGTGACCTTGTGCCGCCTTGTGCCACCCATCCAAGTTATGTACGTGAAGCACAGGACATGGCAGTCCACTGGTAGCATATGGATGGGAGAGGGGTGCTACAATGATAGTGTTTGTGAATGTGATGTGAATGCGAAATGTGAAGGCGGCAGCACGCGGACCCTGCCGTGGCGTGGCGCACCCTGCCGCCCGGCTGGTCTCGGCTGGCCGCCAGATCATTGGGCAGAAGTTGCAGTCGGCGCCAGATTTGCCGTCGTATTGGACGGCGCGCGAGTCCACGCGCGCACCTCCCAGCGGCCACGTCGCGAGGCGAGCTGTCGATCGCGGCACGAGGAGGCACTCACGCGCCGGCCACAATCGATCCGACCGGCGTCGACTTTGACCTTTGGCCTGCCCACCCCCAGGGAGAGCAGCGGAAGCCAAGCAGAGCGGGGCAGAGCGCGGGGACTGCGCCACAAACAGCTCCGTGTCGGCGGCGGTCGACGGACGCGACGCACTTCGGCGGGGAATTGCAGGACGCGACGCGGGGGACTACAGGATGCGAAGCATTTTCGGCGGGGTTTGCAGGTCGCGACCCATTTTGGCGGCGATTGCATGATGCGACACGGGGAGATTACGGGAGACCAAGCATTTTGGCGGGGAATTACAGGACGCGACGCATTTCCGAGGGGATTACGGGATGCGACGCATTTCGGCGGGGAATTGCAGGACACAGCCGGGAGCTTAGCTACTGCAGTGACATATGGGCAACGATGCTGAGAGGAAAAGCAAGTCACGTCGGAGGGTAAAAACGACCCTGCCGCCGTGCTTTGGCTGGCGGTTGTTCGTTGGCCGGTACCTCTAGATCGCTCACACTGACAGGCTGTACATACATGAGCCATTACGTTGTCACATACTGCGACTGCGGGCTGCTCGAAACGGAGGTGCATTATATTGCACTTTTTTCCTGGAATTTGCAGATGCCTATGGATGAGGCTGCGGTTGATCATTTGAAGAAACGTGATCAAGAGAACAAGGGAGAGCGTTCACATATATATATATATATATATATATATATATATATAGAGAGAGAGAGAGAGAGAGAGAGAGAGAGAGAGAGAGAGAGAGAGAGAAGAGAGCTAAAAAGAGACAGATAGAGACAGAGACAGAGAATGGAGAGAGGAGACAAAGAGAAGGGGGAGGCGTGTGTTGATCCCACGGCAGTTACAGTGTCGATGCCGTTGTGGTGCACCATTAAATACATTCAAGCAACTAATCATTATACAGCTGACCAGCCACTGGCCCGCATATCCTACTCCCGGAATGAGCAGCATCACATTCTAATCCATTCTTCTACTGGGTCTCTATCGGATCCAGAGATCAAAGCGTAGACGGGCGAGAGGTTGCACATGTTTGCAGATTTGCAATGAATGATTTGATCTGATTGATTGATTGCAATGATACTCACATGATTACAGATTATTCCAGATGGAGTGAACAGAATGCACTTCATGCGAATGCTTTTTTTTAGTGGCATCGGTGGGAATTGCTTGACCTCCCACATTGTTGTTATATAATAGCAATAAACTAAATGCTAAAAAATATACCAGAGCAAATGCTAGGTTATCTATTACGCTGTTTACGACGCAATCTCGGCTCCGGTGGGACCGAGATATACTGGTTCGTACTTACCAGAAAAGTACTAGTTCTATGGTATTATTATAGTATGTAAGAAATAGTATAAAAAATGATCGAAGGCAATAATGGCGACGGAGATACAATTGTGCTTTTGTTCACATAGTTCACATTTGTGTGGGTGCTAGGAGGTTCCCAATTTCGTGGGTGATCTCTATTCATCAACTAGTTTTTGGCTTCGAGTTGACAAGAAGTGTGAAATATGGCCGTTGAAGTACGGGGGTCCATAAATATTGGTCCAAGTGTTGTTTTGTTCTTGATGTGTATCACCTACGCGCGTGTAGGTGCAGTGGTGCATACCTGGATGTGAACATCTCTGGTGGAGCAAATATAATTTGTTTACCACCGCACCGGGGCGATGGACGAGTGAGGGACCAAGCAGGCCAAGGAACACGGTGTGGTTGGAATATATTGTTCCTTAGTAGCCGGAAGAGTTGATAGAAAACTTCGAGGTAAGGGGACAGTGTTTCTTGCATGTTTGACCAAGTGTGTGTGTTCTTTTCATTTCAAGCCCAAAAGTCATAAAGTGATTTTGATCTATTAATACCAGCCATAAGGGTCCATCTGAGGTAAAGGGAAGATACCATGAGTTGAATTATGTGGTTACACACCATGCATATTGTGTGCAATGCCAGAGGTTATGCAGGATAGTAAACTACCAATATATATATATATATATATATATATATATATATATATATATATATATATATATGTGTGTGTGCGTATGTACATATGCATATATATATATATATATATATATATATATATATATATATATATATATATATATATATATATATATATATATATATGTGTGTGTGTGTGTTTATGTATGCATACGTATATGCACTAATAAATAATGATCATAATGGGCCAGTGTTCTCTCCGGTCAGATCCTCACATCCTGTCTCGGGGGGAGGGAGATAGGACGCCTTCTTGTATCAAAACTGAGCGTCGTACGAAAACGAGGTGTCATAGGAAAGCGCTCGACGAGTAGGGTCCAACACCGCCCCCAAGTGACATCGCTAGAGGGCGTATAATTTCACGAGATACATGATGTTTTTGGCTCTGGGGGAGTTCATTTGGTGGATATTTGAGAAGGAAAAAAACAACAAAATATTTGGAAGCAGAAAAGGACGGCAAAGTAAGCCAGGACCATGCAATTCTGGCCACCCAATTTTTGTTTATTGAAAATTTTGAGTTTTCGAGTCTTCTTCTATTTTCCCTTTCTGATGGATAGAGCGGACTGAAAAACGTTTGAAGTCAACTCCGCACTAATAAAAAATGCTTACTTTAGCCAGGACCTTCTATTTGAACTATAATAGGCAAACATATAAGTAAACTAATAATTATATTAATAACAAAAAACAAACTAATAAGTAATTTTTAAAAAAAACGGGAAAAAACGACAAATTTATATCGTAAAAGCTTTGTTGCATCCCTAAAGATAAGCAAACGCAGAGTTTCATTAAAATATCTGTATCCGTTAAAAAGCGTGACGATATTGATTTTTTGGAGGTTACCTAACTTGACCTCTACTAACTCATTGACCAAGATGACCTGACGTCAATCTTTTGACACAATATGCCAAATTGGTGTGGCGAAAAGTTACATCAAACTTCGGCGCGCTGCTGCGCACCGTTCTTTCATTATTCGTGAAAAATCTGAGGGGGCGGTTGAAGAACCCCCCTCCGAAACAGCGCGGGTTCAAATCATAGTGTTTTGTTATGTGGGAGATGTTGAAACAAGTGCAATAGGATGTCAAGGTTTGCATTGAAAAAAAATGTAATTAAGCATAGTCAACAAAACAGCTCAACATAACATAACCAACCTTAATCGTCTTAGCCGTCGTAAACGCAGTATTGGAGGATTATCCGCCCCCTAAGGTTTCAGCGTATATTGAAATAACGGCGCGCTACAGCCCTATTAAGATACGGCATGCATTTTCTCATCAATTTGACATGTTTTGTAAAAAATTTATGTCAGGTCATCTGGGGTCAATGAGTTAGTCTTGGTGTTGTTATTCAGGTTTGTGGGGACATCGACTGCAGAAGTTATACAGCGCCCATTCAATGAGTTGAAGTCAAAGGTCAAGTTGGGTCACCCCAGAAAAGTTCAACCAATCAATCACGCTTCCAAGGGATAACTACATTTCAATACAACTCCAGCGTTTGCTCATCCTTATGGACGAAATAAAAGGCACCAGAGGATTTTCCCCTGTTTATGTTTACTTTTACGTTTGCATATTTTCCATTAGAGCTAAAGTCGAAGATTCCGGCTAAAGTAAGCATTTTTACGAGAACAAGTTCAGTTCAAAGAAAGTTTTCGGTCCGCTCTACCCATTACAAAAAGACAAATTGAAGAAAAATAAAAAAAGGTATCGAATATATCAATATTTGTCTAGAACATTTGGTTTCCGATTTGAAAACAACCGTGAAATATTTTTGCAGCATTCTAGTAGTGATACTCACCCTGACTCAAAAATAGCAGTATCATGTCAAATGTCCTTGGCGAAACCTCAGTTAGCAATCATTCAAGCCAGGAGATATCACCGTCGATGCATATTCAATTGAATCACTTACTGCAATTGTTACAGTTCTGTACACGTCGGTGGACGGAAGGTTCTCCTGGTGATCGACGGCGATGGGGCGTATCCACTTCTCCCATGGTTGGCGAAGACGTACAATGGATCAGTCGATCGTACTTCGGAGATAGACCAGATGTAGAGGTTCTACAACGCATGCCTCGGAGCGGCAAGAGTAGTGGTGAAGCACGCATTCGGCCGCCTGAAGGCCCGCTGGCGTCACTCTTCTCAAAAGATCTGAACACTTCATATTCATTCCACCCATGGTGTTTGCGTGTGCTATCATTCGTAAACATTATCGGGCCCGTCACATTATCGTGAGCCGGTTCTGCCACGTTGGATCAGGAGGCGGACTTACTGAAAGAACAGATGCTGCGCCCGTTGTAGTTGCATCAATACATTTTAAACAAATGCATTTCTGTATTGTCAGGAACAGTTGCTGAATAATTGCAATACTTACAATCACTCCAAACTCACTCAATCCTATCCACAAAGTCCCTGATTTTTCGAATGATCCCGGTGTTTTCAAGGAAACCCACCTATGTATCCCAGTGAGGAGATTGTTGTGTTCTAAACACCATATTAATCTGACATTCACCATCTGTTCAAACAACTTCCATAGGCAGCATGTTAACGAGATGGGGCGATAATGCACTAGGTCCGTTCCTGTTTTGTTTGGCTTGCGGCTATAGGCACTCTGCGCTGCCCTCCGCCACGAAGAGGAAATGTGCCGGCTGTCCACATGTCATTCAGTATCTTCAGGGAGTGTTTATAAGGCTTTTTGCAGACAAACGTTCCTTGATGTCGACCTGCAATGTATCAAGGACTCTCTGCGACACTCT